>PISX010009754.1:0-74064 GCA_004024625.1 Mellivora capensis | reverse complement strand
AAAAAAAAAACATTAAAAAAATGGATGAATCCCAGTAAAGGGGGGTATAGGAATCCTTTGTGGTATTCTTGCAACTTTTCTGTAAGTTTGAAATTATTTCAAAATGGAACTTAAAAAAAAAAAAGTTGTTGTATAACCGAGTGATTTTCAAATGTTAGTGCGCAGAATTCCCTGGAGGTTTGGTGAAAATTCAGACTGCTGAACGCTCCCCAGAGTTTCTGATTCAGTAGGTCTGCAAGGGGGTAAGTAAGAGTTTGGATTTCTAACAAGCTTTCCGGTAATACAGATGCTGTTGGCCCAGGACACACTTTGAGAAGCTTAAACAATGGAAGTGACTCTCAAAAGAACAAGACACAGAAGCAGTTGTTAAAAAGCAGGACCAAGGGGCGCCTGGGTGGCTCCACTGGATAAGCATCTGCCTTCGACTCAGGTCAGGATCCCGGGGTCCTGGGATCAAGTCCCGCATTGGGCTCCTTGCTCAGTGGAGAGCCTGCTTCTCCCTCTCCCTCTGCTGCTCCCCCTGCTTGTTCTCTCTCTCTCTAATAAATAAATAAATAAATAAAATCTTAAAAAAATAAAAAATAAAAACAGGATTGACAGAGGGATGGTACAAAGGACTAGTGTTCACCATGAACCTTTTTCAGATTTTGTTTCCAGGTAAACACATTTTAATGCCTAGAAGTGCCTTCACCAGCCTGCCGCCAAGGAGCCGGTATGTGTTAGGGACCTGCCTGATGGTATCAGAGTTCCCGAAATACAGCAAAAATGCCAGGCAACGAGAATGCTTCCTGTATCTGCCAGGAGATGGGGGTGGAGGGAGAGGAGGAGGAACAGGACTTTTACCTGCTCATTTTGGGGGAAGAAACACTCTTTGGGGGGCACTGTGATGCGGTCTCTGGGTTCCCCCTTGAAACTGCCGCCCTGAGTCAGGTCAGTCACAGACTTCTCAAAATCCTAAAATTCTGAGACGAGAACAGGGTTCGAGCAGCCAACCTCTGTCAAGACACGCACTCCTTGTTCTCTTCCTGGGGGTAATGAACCTTGGCCTCGAGCCTCATTAAACCCCATTATATAATCACCCCCATCCCGATGGCTGGTTTCTTGGGACTATGCGGTTCAGCTTCATTAGTCTTTATTGTTACCTGCTGTCTCCTTCAACAAATCAGCCTCCTGACTCAGCCTCGAGGCCCACAGGGCCAGGCCCTCAATGGAGGGTCAACTCTTTGTTGCCTTGGGTCCAAGAAAAAGCAGGGGAAATGCTCGGCTAGAAGAAGAGGAGAGCGCACGGTGAGACGGGGCGAGGTGAGGGCATGACATCTTTCACGGCGCCGCACAAAGGACAATATTTTCTAAGACTGGGGCCCTGTATAAAACTCCGGCTGGGGCCATTAGGACCAAGAAGGGGCCGTCTGGGAATCATTAGTCACCTGTTCCCTTTGCTAGATGCTGCCCTGAAGTCCTAGACCCCCCGAGACAGCTCATAAAAAAAACACCCAGAACCCTGCAGGTGGTAAAAAGTAGCCTGTCTTATTCTTCTGGCTGCTCTCTGCAGCTGCCTAGCGGCCCCCACCCCCACCCCACCCCCACCCCAGCACAGCTACCACCTGGGACAATGGATCCCCTGCACATCAACACCAGAGTCTGGCAAGGGGACAATTTTGCCAGCCCGTGTGGGGGCTGCTTTCTGACTGAACACAGCATGCTGATAAACAGGAGGCATCCTCGGAGCAAGGCTGAACCCCACAACACAATCCCCCAAGGAGGCCAGGGTGCGAGAGAGGAAACTGGGACAACTTAAGGTCCCCACTTGAGCAAAGAGGTCTCAGTGAAGACAGGGTAGCAGCTGCATTCCTCAGCATTACAGAATGGGGAATTGAGAACGGGTGCAAACTCCACTTCCTACCTGTGCGCTTGAGATCTCGGGCCAGCTACCCAAACCCTCCCAGCCTCAGTTTCTTCACTGGCAAAATGGGGATAAGAAGGGAAACTACCTGATGGAGAACTGGGAAGCTTATATAATACAAGTAAATTGCTTTGTCTGAATGAACGGCGCCTGCAACGTTGTCAACGCACAATGAATGCCAATTGCCATTATTATCGTCATTTGCAATCATTGTTACAAACTATCCCACCGCAGGACAAGCAGAAGAGTTGCCAAAACTACTCTTTATTGAGACTTAGCACTCTAAGCACCAGCCCCTGCGCTGGGAAACTTACACTCATTTTGCCTTCCCTACACGCTTGCCAGGTTGAAACAGACACAGGGGGTTCGGCGGGTGCCCAACGATATGTCAGCAACCGCTCAGTTGCTATATTCCCCAAATCACTTCCACCATCCACTAATGAATGATGAGGAGTCATCACTCCTTCCCATCTAGACAGTATGTTTTTCATTCTGAAGAAGACCCTTTATTGGGAAATACAGCGGCAGCCTGATACCCTACACGGAGCCACCAGCACACAGCTGGTTGGACCCAAATTGGTCCATGGGTAGAGGGCATCATCTATCAGACACCATCTGGGCCACGTGGCATGCCCCAGTGAAACAGAGAATAAATGCAGCGAGCATGGGCAGCTCAGTCCATTGTTCTCTACTTCTTTGGAAGGTAGGTTCCCTCCTGAGCCCCACCACTTTCCACGTGGAACAGAAGGGTTTAACAAATTGTGTTTTGTCCATAGGTAGCCTTCGAGAAAGGTTCCTCTGTAAGCTGGAGCTCCTGACACTCCTCTCCTTTCCCCTTCTCATCACTCCCAGACCAAGGACATAGGGTAAGCCCAAGGAAGTGAAGTCCTTCTCATGGCCCATTGGAGGAGGCTGGGCACCCTGAGGGTGTCTACAGCCAGATATGCCTAATGCTGTCCCCAGGCATCCCCAGCAGGCATCCCAGCGGGAGTAACAAGATGGCAGATCACCACTCTATATGCCAGCCACGGCCAGAATTGACGGTGACAAAGGGGTTGACAGCCTCTGACTATCAGGGGCGCAGTATCAGGGGCTCCCTCTGCTGGGTTAGAGGGAGGAAGGCTGGCACTGGGACCCAAAGGCCGAAAGGTCTCTTTCGGAGAACAGGACTATTACAAGCAAGAGGGGACTCAGAGAACAGGACTATTACAAGCAAGAGGGGACCAGAGACTGACCCTGTGTCCTCCCAACCATCCTAGCCCAGAGTCCTCAAACCAGCACTCTAAGTGATCAAAAGATTTGCCCAGGTAAAGCTCACTGGCTTAGCCTTAGAATCACAGGGTTCCTAAGCTCCTCTTCAAGGAGGACTCTTGTGGAGTCTTTAATTATACGATTGGGGAAACTGAGACCCAGAGAAAGGAATTTGCTTCACAAAAGAACAGGGATGCGGGCTAGAGTTGCATAGGGATTCAGAATGTACCATGTGGGCAAGATCATTCCCCCTTTTGAGTCTCTGTTTCCTTATCTATAGAATGGGAATTAGAAAGCCTGCCTCTACGTTTGTGGCAAGCTTTAACTGTGACGAGGTCACACAAGCAATTGGTGGCATCACGGAGACTCTAACAGAGAGCTTCTCATTTCCTAACCTGGAACCTATTCTCAGGGCTGCCCGTTTCTGTCATTTGTTAGGATCAATGGAAATGGGACTGGTCCATGGGATTCCAGCTAACATTTGGGGACACCCTCATCCTCCTACTGAGACCCAAATGCTGACTTTCCTTCCTTATGGAAGACCAGAGGGCGACCTCTCTGCCTCCAAGGACCAGGACAGCCCAAAGAGGCAACTGTGCTTCTCTGGCCTCTTTGTGCTAAGAACTGATTTCATTAAGGACTTTGCTCCTGGCCACAGGCAAGAGGAGAAGCCTCTCCTGTCCCATGGAGACCAGGGCAGGTAGGAAAAGTTGGGAGCCACGGTGAATCCTTATAAAACTTTCTGGCAGGAGAGAAAGCGTCAAAATGTGCACATCGGTGGTTTTTTAAGCAAACTGAAGATGTTTTTATCCTGGACAGAGCTAAAGGGCAGAGCTGTGGGCCAGCCCGCAGGGATGATGAAGCCCAGAGACAGATGGCTGCTGGAGGCAGCCACCCGGGCTCCTGCCAAGGTAAATTCCAAGTACTCTTAGGGCCATGGGAATCATGGCAGGGTGGGGGGCAGTTAACTGAAAGGCATTTACCCACAGCCCCCAAATTAATCAGAAAGTCCGAGGATGCAAGCGCTGCTGGGGAAAAGGAACTAATTAACATCGCCACGACAGCCACCGTGTATAAAGCAGCTACTATGCACCAGGCCTTGTGCAGGTGACTTGACACACAGGGACCGATCAATCCTCATAACCACCTATGGAGGGCGTCTACTGTGAGCCCATTTTACAGATGAACAAACTGAGGCTCAGAAGGGCTCGGTACTTGCTCGGGGTCAGGCACACTGCTCCAAAAGACACAGAGCTGGGACTGGCCCCCAGCATGCCCCTCCCGGGCCGTGACATCCTGTCTCGCCCGCTGCTATGACACATTTGCTACATCATCACCCCGCTGGTCCTTATCTAGGCTCCCAAGCCACCCTCACACTGCCATACAGGCCCACCCCCACTGAGGAGTTCTGGTCTCTCTGACAGTGATTTCTCGACAAATTAATACATTAATTAATGAAATTAATAAATTAATAAAATTAATAAGTTGGCCTTCTGGTGTTGCTATGTGTCAGGAGTGCTATTTTCGTTTGCTTGATCCAGGGCCTGTGCCCCCTGGGCAGTGAGACCAGCCAGGCTCTGGAACTTTCCTAACTGACGTCCACACGGGTCTCTTCTGGTTCTGGGCCTTCAGCAGACTCCTACAGTGGACACACACTGCACACGTGTGGACCGACTTCACCGTTCCACCCAGGCCCAACCATCCAGGAGGGCTACGACAGCTCTGAGCCCAACGGTCTGGACACTGGACACCGGGTTGGAGGTTTTGTGTGCATTTTCCCAGAGAGAGAAATAGCAGATTTCATGAAATTCTCCAAGGGTCCACAGCCTCCCCGCAAAAGTTCAAAAAGCCTCATGTAAATAACAGAATAGAACCCTACCTCCAGGGAAGGGCCCCCTGATGAAAGTTGAGGGATCTCGGCTCAAATCATGTGTGATGGTGAAGTGTACCCATTCCAGAGTCAGGGAGAACCACCTTCAAACCCTGGCTCAAGGACTCAACAGCTGCATGAGTTTGCCAAGTTCTTTGATGTCCCTGAGCCTCTGTTTACTCATCTATACAATGGGACTAACTCATCTGCGCAATGGCTTGTCGCAAGACCCAAATGAGGTCGTGTGTGTGGGTGAAGGGCATGACCGGGTGTTCAGTAAACATTGCTTATCATTAATCAGAACAGCGGCATGATCACCCCCGGGCCTGTGTTGGGGCCCTGAGTTATTTCCGTCCCGTTCCAGCAGGACCCCCTTCCTCCTGAATTCCCAGTCCATAAGAGCCGGTGTCTGAGCTGGAGGACTGGTTGGGCTTTTTTCAGGGGCTCCCCTCTGACCACATCTATGCCTGTTCAGCAAAACGGGCCTCTGGGCAGAGAAGATGAAACGTCTTCTGCAACCTCAGCCCTTGATCACCAGAAAGTTCCATTTCCGCACCGAGTAATAACCACTTTGTCTCCAGCAGAAATTCATGGGAGCAGAATGTAAAACACCCCAGGCCACGCTCAGCCCAGTTTGAACCCACATACATCTTTGAAATGAAAGGTGATACGTGTTGACCTGAGTTGAGGGGGGTGGGAATTACAAAATTTAATCATAGATGCCTGATCCGCCGCGGCCCGAGAAAAATCCTAGGACTGGGCAGTTGAGAAGCAGAGAGAAAAAGCTGATGTTGCCTTTCGTGCCCTGCCTGCCTGCTTCCTTCTGTCATCCCTACACACCTGCAGGCAAAAAAGAGTAGGAACGCGAGACCAATGACAACAGCCAGTCAACCTCCCCTCGCTAATGACGCCCCTTCCCTTTAAAACCATCCCAAGGGGCGGGAGTGGCGCCAGTGGGAGGCGAGTGAGGCTCATTCAAAGCATTTCTGGAGAGAGAACAGGGAGCGTGCACCTGGCGGATGAGAAGGTGCAGCGGCCCGGCGGGTGACTTACTTGCAGAGAAGTTGGCCTCGGTGTGGACAGGAGGGGTGGAGGGCAGGAAAGGTGCATGTCCCACAAAGAAGGAGCGGAGGGAGCGCTCTGACAGGAGGGGGGAGCGTTGCTGAGAAGGAATGTTCTCGCAGCTGCCCACGCTGCTGTGAATCTTGAGGTTCAAAGGTTTGCTTTTCTTCTTGGCTCTGAAAGAGAGACAGAAGAAGAAGAGAGGGGAGTGTATCCGTCAGTGCACACAGAACGAGAGCCCGAAGACCCAGTCTCATTAACAGGGCAGCACCAGTGTCTGCTCCCCACACTGAGCTGGCCTACTGGGGCTGCTCCATCCGTCCTTCCCTGAGCTCCAGCCAGGGCTCTGTGCTGTTTCTCACCTGCAGCCCTTTGCTCCTGCTATCTCCACAGCCCGGAAAAGCCTCCCCTTCCCTGCTGGCTTAATCCGTCTTCTCTGACTCCGCTATGGTGTCCCCTCCTTCAGGAAGCCTTCCCTGACACTCCCTTCCCTCCTGGCCTGGATTGGATGTTCCTCTTCAATTCATCTGCAATATTCTGAGTGTATCCCTGGGGCTGTACTTCCCTATTTTCCCAAATTTGTTCTTTTAGTTTTTGTCTCCCAAGTGAACTGTGGGTCTTTGAGGGTAATGATTCTGTACTGTTCATTTCCCTGTCCTGGGCAATTAGCACAGACCCTGGCACACAGTAGGTGCTCATTAAAAGCTTATCAAATGACCAGTCTGGATCATGACTGGCACGTAATCACGCTGCACTCCAATTCCTTGAGGGCAGGAACCCTGTGGTTTTCGTTGCTGACTCTCTCAGCCCCTGGCTTGGCACCAGCTGAATGGAATGAACCGTTGGAGCTGCTCTGGAAACACTTTTCCCCCTCCCGAGGAGCTTGGGTGATCAGTTTAAGAGAGTGTGATTTAGAAGAGGATCCCAAATTAACCACTCTGCCCTCCCCCCGCCCTCCCCCCACCGCCCCATTCGAGTCTGGCCCGGAGTTGGGCGCCCCCTTGCGGCCAGAGAGAACCTTCCTTGCAAACTTTCTCCCTTTCGAGATGGGGAGCCCAGGAAGGTGCCTTAATTAAAGACTGGAGGCCTCCCACATGGGCAGCCTAAAAGTCACCCTCTTCAGGAAGCCTGCTGCTCATCAGCTTTAAGGAATCCAAGTGCACCTGCAGAGTCGCTCCCTCCCAGGGCTTCGGCTGGCAGCCCTGCTTATTATATCCCTAGGGGTCTGCAGCAAGGCCCAGGAAGGAACTTCCCATTAGTAGCTGGCTCTCCCTTGCCCACGGCTGGAGAAGAGAGGGAAACAAGGGAGTGGCATTTCATTCCACAAGTCTCCCGCGGTGGAGATTCAAAGAGGCATCTACACCGAGGCAGGATAATTTCGGAGTTAGACTTGCCAACTTTGGGGACGGGGGTGGGGGGGCTCAGGTCCTGATTAGGACCTCAGCAAAGTGATCTCTTCTCTTTGTGCCTCAGTTTCCTCACCCGGAAAATGGGGACAATAACAGCACCCATGTAAGAAGGATGCTGTGGCAAATCTATGAAATCACATGCTTGGCACAGGGCCGGGGACTGAGTGAGGGTTCGGGTGACCTATTATTAACGTCACTATGAGCAGGTTAAACTCGGTGTCTGTATAGCACGGAAATAACCTGGAAGAAGCCAAAAGTTGAAGCCGGGCCATGTTTTTCACCTGAAACCTTCAGCAGCTCTCAACCCACCGCTACCCTTGGCAGACGAATAGGATACAGTCATACCCTCTGGCAAGTGATACCATCATTATTTCCAAAACACTGGCGGCAGCCTTGAGGCACTGGGCCATCAAAGGACAAGGCCAGATCCCTTGTATAAGGAGAACCAAGTCCAACTCAGCACAAGTTTAACAGTAGCTCAGTGATGTTGGACCGTCAACTTGCTTTACGAACTCAAGACCACAGATGAAGCAGAGAAGGGGTATCTATAAATAAATGTGAGTTGGACAGATGCATGGGTAAAAAGCTTGATGGACAGATGGATGGATGGAAGGATGGGCAGATGGATGAGTGGATGGATGGAAAGAAGGAAGGAGGGAAGAAGGGTAAGGAAGAAGGAAGGTAGGGAAGGTAGAAGGGAGGAAGGATGGGTGAATGAATGAGAAAATAGACAAAGGATGGATAGACGGATGAATGGATAAAGAGAGGGATCAGAGGATGGATAGAAAGACGGATGAAAAGGTTGAAGGATAGAAGCTGGATGGATGGATGGAGAGGTAGAAGTGAGGAAGGAAAAGAGGATGGGAGGATAGAAAGAGCAGAGGAAAAGAGAGTGGGAGAAAGAGAAATTTGGGGGTGGATGGCTATTTGATCAGAGTAGGTGACAGGAAATCATACATCACTTCCTGCCCACCAAGGAAGCCTTCATGGGCAGAATTCGGGACTCACCTTTGCCATCTGCCCTCATTACCCGGCACGCTCAGAGGAGAAAACAGACACAAATGATTGTGACTGTGTAAGATTCAGTGCCTATTTTGCAGTATATCCTACAGGTGTAATTAAAAAGAACATCTTTCCATGATCACAGGATATTAGATGTCTTCCCTGGAATCAGGGCCAATTCTGGGGAAAGAAGCCAACTAAGGAGGCACAAAGCATTGGCAAAGGCAGCTCTATCCTTTGGGGGCCGTATGAGCCCCGGATGGACCATGCTGCTGTCCGCACAGGCGGGCAAGTCAGAGGTCCCTGACTCGGCTCTGGGGCTGTGCTGAGGGCAGCCCCAGAGCCGGGCTCAGCGAAGTCTACACGTCCATGGTGGGAAGACACCCAGCTCAGGGGCCATTCATCTGTGCTTAGGGAAAATGCACGCTGTTTCACCAAGTACAGCAAAGGATTATTCATTCCAGGGCTGGAATCTAGCAAAGTTCTTCTGACCTTCTTGAAGCCTAATTTGAAGACACTATATCTGAACTAAAAGGGTCCTGAGAACCCTTACTTCTTCAATTGGTTCATTGCTCTCCATCTCCAGCCTTCCAGCTCTGGTCTAAGCCACTTTCCGCCCTCATTTCACCACGATCACTGTGCCTGAGTCAGACCCCCAATCCCCCCCCTTTTTTTTTTGCTTTTTAATATTTTTTATTTTCTGTACTTTTTATTTACATTGAGGTAAAATTCACATCATATGTATTAACCATGCTAAAGTGAAAAATTCAGTGGCCTGAAATATATTCATGATATTACACAAACACTATCTCTAGCTAGTTCCAAAATATTTCATCATCCCAAAATAAAACCCTGTACCGCTAAGCAATTCCTCTCCGTGCCCTTCCCTCCAGCACCTGGAAACTACCAACCTGTCTTCTGTCTCTGTAAATCTGTCTATCCTGAATATTTCATAGAAATGGAATTATATAATATCCGAACTTTTGCGTCTGGCTTCTTTCGTTGACCCTAAAGTTTCTGAGGTTCATCCCCATGGTAACAGTGTATCAAAACTTCACTCCTTTTTTTTTTTTAAGATTTTATTTATTTACTTGACAGACAGAGATCACAAGTAGGCAGACAGGCAAGCAGAGAGAGAGGAGGAACCAGGCTCCATGCTGAGCAGAGAGCCCGATGCGGAGCTGGATCCCAGGACCCTGAGATCATGACCTGAGCCAAAGGCAGAGGCTTTAACCCACTGAAGCCCCAGGTGAAGCCCCAGCTTCACTCCTTTTTATGGTTGAATAATCCCATCCCACTTTTGATTCTTTATAATCTATTCTCCATCCAGGCACCAAGGTGAGGTTTTTAAAAGCATATACTGCATCATGTCACTCTCTGCTTAAAAACTCTTGAAGGTTTCCTTTCAAAAGCTTCAAGGGACCCTCAAGGATCACTCTCTGGAGAACTTCTTGTATTATCATCACTTTGTCACCCTCTGACTCTAGCCACTCTGGTCATCTTTCTGATTTTGGACCATACCAGATTCTCATCTACCTCAGGACCTTTGCACATGCTGTTCCTTCTGCCACGAACACTATTCCCCATCCTGGCTATTAGTGGAGACCTTTTTAGGCATCGCTCCCATAGAGGCACAGTCTTCAACCCTCAGACCCAGTCAGACTCCAGGTTACATGCCCTCCCTGCGCTATCTGCTTTTCCTTCACAAAATGCATCCCAGTTGGAATTCTGCTTTTACTTATGTGGTTGCTGAGTGAATGTCCAGCTCGCCTGTGGCTCGTGCTCACCACACATGGGACAGGCCTGCATCCCAGCCACTAACACAAAGCAGGCAGCCCACAGTTGCAGAGGCAAGACCAGAAGCTATAGGTCTATAGACTCCCACCCAAGCCCACATCCTCCAACTCAAGCAAAAAGAACCTGGCATCTTCCCTCTTGGGAGAATGCTAAAGGCATGTAGCCCAGTTTCCATCTGCAAGTCAGGAGAGCTGCCTTGGCAGCATCTTCTCAGTTAACTCCAGCCTTGGGCTCCTTGAGGGCAGAGATACACATGATTTCTTTTGCCAGCCCCTGGCCACCCCCAGCCTTGGTCTGGCAGACAAACAGCTCTGCCCTCCGAAGGCTTCTGATCAATGCCCATTTGCCACCTGTCCCTCAGAGCCTCGCTTGCAAAGATCCTGCAGGGGTCCCAAACTGATGATTAGTCTTTGCACCACTTTCTATTCCAAAAGCTTGCTGGGTGTTGAGCCAAGCAGAGCCACCAGCTCCTGTGGCCTCTTTACCCCCCAGCTTCCTCGTGTGTGGGGTTGTGTCCCCTTGAACTCAAATGCCTTCACCCGGCCATAAACTTCAGCATCTCATTAACGGTGTCTGGAGCATCTGGCCCAGCCAATTGGGAGGAAATGACAGAGCTGGGGGCAGACAGGCTCCTCGCAAGCAAGGCTGGAGGACAGGCACAGCATACATTCTCTAACACCACTCTGTGCAGCAAAGCACTCACCCAGCAACCATTTCCCCAAATGGGAAAATATGCCCACTGGCCGTGCATGGGGCTGTGTGAGCCAAATGGGGCCATTGAAATCCTTCCCAGATGACATGATCTGATTATCCAAAATGAGACCTCCAGGCAAGACCCTTTTCAAAACCAAAGAATAGCACCATGTTCTGGGGGGAAGAGGGGAAAACGACAGGGGATATGCACAAAGCCCAGGGAAGGAGAAGTTTTGGAAAAGCAAATGGCTGATAAGTCTAACACCAGGAGAATGTCTAGTAGAATCTGCTTTGCTCCTTGACCACAGGCTACAACCTTTACTTCTGGCTCTAACACACCCCGAGCACAGTATTTAATCCACCTGAGTGCTGGCAAAAAGGAAGCATGAGCGACTCAAACATTGTAATTGCACTTCCCCCAGTGTGGACGATATGCAATGCTTTCAGAAGAGACATGGGTGAAATTTCTGCATTTTAATAGCTAAAACTTGAAAAATAAACTTGCATAACAACTCCATGATCTCAGATCAATGATTTCCTTGTATACAGTTTTATGTGAAATAGGCTAAGAAGGAAAAGAAGACAACAGGGTGCCTGGGTGGCTCAGGGGTTAAGCCTCTGCCTTCAGCTCGGGTCACAGTCCGAGGGTCCCGGGATCGAGCCCCACGTTGGGCTCTCTCCTCAGCAGGGAGCCTGCTTCCCTTCCTCTCTCTCTGCCTGCCTCTCTGCCTACTTGTGATCTCTCTCGCTCTGTCAAATAAATACATAAAATCTTTGGAAAAAAAAAAAAAGAAGACAACAAAGAAGGAGAAAGAGAAGAAAGAGGAAAAGAGGGGGGAGAAGAAGAGACGCTGATCGAAAAACAAGTTAAGTAAATTCCAGTACAGGTCCCACCAGAATGGCTGAAGATAGAGTTAAGAATACCAAATGTTGGCAAGAAGAGAGAGAAACCAGAATTTGCCCCAAATTCTGGTGAGATTACAAACCTGTATGACCATTTGGAAAAGTTATCTGGCAATATCTACTAAAGGGAACATAGCCTCTGATCCAAAAATTTCACCCCTGGGTTTGTACCCAACCGAAATGAGTGCACCCATGTCCACAAAACAACCCATGCAAGGATGTTCATGGCAACATTATTCATACGGCCCGACATTAGGATTAGTCTCAATGTCCGTCAATAACAGAAAGGATAAAGAAAGCAGAGTATGTTCATACACGGATTATTGCGTGGCAACAAAAAAGAGAGAACTCTGGCTAGACTACAATACTGCTGAATCTCCATGATATGGTGTCAGGCAAAGGAAACCAGTCACAAGATCACTTGTACTGTATGGCTCCATTATGATTCTATTCACATGACGTTCAAGAACAGAAAAAATTAAGCTACGCTAGAGAGGCCAGAAGAGTGGTTTTCTTTGGGTAGGTTATCGACTAGTCCCCCATGGGGACTGGAACATGTCTCCAGTCTTGATTGGGTGGTGATGACGTGGTATCGCGATATATAGAGTCATCAAACCATATCGAGAAATTGTGCACTTCACTTCTAAATGAAAATTACGCCTGACAAAAGGTTTCTTAAAACAATACTAAAATAGGGGCACCTGGGTGGCTCATTTGGTTGAGCACCTGCCTTCAGCTCAGGTCATGATCCCAAGTCCTGGGATGGAAACTCGCTTTGGGCTCCCTGCTCAGTGAGGCGTCTGTTTCCTTCCTCTGACTTCCACTTCCCCTGCTCATGCTCTCTCCTTCTGTCTCTCTCTCAAATAAATTAAAAAAAAAAAAAACACCTTTTAAAAAAATACTAAAATATAGATATATAAGTGAGCCAAGGACTGGAATAGACATTTCTCCAAAGAAGATACACAGCTGGCCAAGAAGCACATGAAATTTGCTCCGTATTATTGGTCATTAGCAAAGGCAAATCAAAAGCACAGTGAGCTACCACTTCGTACCCGCTAGGACGGCCGTGATCAAGAAGTCAAAAACAGAACAAGGGTCGACGAGGATGTGATGTAACCAGAACCTTCCACATCTCTGGTGGGATTATAAAATGGTGCAGCCACCGTGGAAACATCAGCATATGACCCAGCAAGTCCACTCCTAGACACATACACCCAGAAGATCTGAAACAGACAAAAACTGCACACCACACTCATGGCAGCAGTATTCATGAGAGTCAAACGGTGAAAACAACCCAGATGTCCAACAACAAATGAATGGACAAATTGTGGTCTGTCCATACAGTGGACTACGATTCAGGATTCTGAAGCACTGATTCACACCACAACGTGGAAAGACCCCAAAAAGGTTAGCTAAGTGGAAAATACACACACACGCACACACAAACACACACACACCCCACACATTATGATCCCATTTAAATGAAATATCCAGTAAAGGCAAATCCACAGAGACAGAAAGCAGATCAGTGGTTGGCCAGGTCTGGGGGCAAGAAGGGGACTAAGAAGTGACTGCTTAATGGGTCTGGGATTCCCATCTGGGGTGATGAAAACACTCTAGAATTGAAGAGTGGTGACAGTTGCACAAGGCTATGAACGTACTTGATGCCACTGAATCGTACACTTTAAAATGGTCAAAATGGTAAATTTTGTGCTATAGGTGTTTTTCTACAATTGGAAAAATATATAATAGTAACACAGAAACTAGATCTCTCCTCCTTACTGGCTGTGTGACCTTTATGAAGTCATTTAACCTCTCTGAACCTCAATGTCTTCGCCTGTAAAAAAGCATAATCATTTCTCTATTTCTCCAGATTGTAAGAAGATGCAATGAACTGATGTACTTTGAGTGCCTGGAGGACATCTGGCACCTGCTAGGTCATAGTCTTTCCTGCACTGGTCCCTTGCCAACATAGCTTCTTCCTCTAGACAGACTGAGGCTCTTTATGAGCAAAGATGATGTGAAAGTCAGGCTCAGAATAAGGGAAAAGGGGAAAGTATCCATGAGGAGGACCAAAGAATTCTTCTTCACCCTGGACCCCTTGCCTCAGGGGAAACACACGAAGGTCTGCACACCACACTGACTGGGACAGGAGGCTGCCCATCCCTGGGAAGCAGTGATGACCAGGGCAGGCAGGCGTGAAGGCTTTCCGGAAGAAGAAAAGTTACAACAGGGTTTTCAAAGTCATCCAGAGAAAAGGCTTGGTAAGGAATGCTTGTTCAAAGCACCCCTATCCCCTCCCTGTGTCTCCCTAAGACAAGAAAAATACAACAAAATAAAAATTGGCTTAATTCCAAAAACTAACCCAATAACTATCACTAGGACAACGAGGTGCTTGGACTTGAGCAGGGAAGGAGATAGACCAGAACCATGTTCTGCCTGGGCTGGTATCTCAGTGGGAGAAACAAAAATGGATGAAGAAGTAAGGAAATACTGGGGAATAGGAGGCGCTTCGTGGAGAATTAAAAATCAGGTGATGTTGTTGTGAGTGGGTGGTAAGGCCTTCCCGGGGACATGGCATTTAGGCTGAGAACTGAATGTCAAAAGAAGCCAGATTTGCAAAGATCTGGAAGGAGAAGGGACCAGGCAGCGAGGCAAAGGCAGTGCTGGGGAGTCCAAGGCCAAGGGTCAAACTCGCAGTGATTGAGAAGAGAGGGAATGTGGGATTAGGGGCGGGACTGATCACTGTGATCAACCAAGTCCTTGCCCCTGTAGGGAGATGGGGTTTTCCTGGAGAGGAATGAGCGCCTGCCAACAGGTTTTAAGAAGGAAGATGACAAAACACAATTCTATTCTTTTTTTTTTTTAAGATTTTATTTATTTATTTGACAGAGATCACAAGTAGGCAGAGAAGCAGGCAGAGAGAGAGGGAGGGGGAAGCAGGCTCCCCGCGGAGCAGAGAGCCCAATGCGGGGCATGATCCCAGGACCAGGACCCTGGGATCATGACCCGAGCCGAAGGCAGAGGCTTTAACCCACTGAGCCACCCAGGCGCCCCAACCCAATTCTATTCTTGAAAGACCACTCTGCCAATGTGTAGAGAGTTGACTGTTGGTGCAGGTAAGAATGGGATTCCGGGATTCTGGAGAGGCAGCTGTGGCCATCACCCAGACAAAAATGAAGGCAGTGGCATGGACTAGTTCTGGACATCGGAGGGGAAGGAGAAGGAAGCATCTGGAACACAGCTCTCCCAGGACTTGCCAGCCAACAGTGTGGTGGGGTGAAATGAGGAGGTCTCTCTCCTCAATTTGTGTGCCACGTAGTTGCCGGGTCTTAGCTGGATACTCTCCCTTGTATAGAAACATTTTCTGGAAGGATCCACAAGGGGCAGTCAGCAGGCTGGTGAGGAGGCCGTGATTTGGGGAGTAAGCACTTTGTTACTTTCAGGCTTTGAACTTAGTAACCATTAGAACTGAGAACTAGCAGTATTCTTTGATAATAATAAAACATCACTGTAAAAGGACATGCAGTATTGGGGGCTTGAATTTTTTTCTCTTTATTTTATTAAAACAAAACAAACAAACAAAAAACCCTCCTCTAGAAAACAGAGGTACAGACATTGAATAATGTGGTCAATCGTTATTTAATATTTCAATGATGTTTTATTATTTTTCAGTAAGTTTTAAATTGAAGATCAAATTTGAGATGGATTTTGCTTCCCACATGGCTTCTATCAGTCACCTGGTAACTAGTATCTCAGATTTAGTTGACAGATACAAAAATGTGGTCATTTATAGATTCCTAGAAATTAAACACACATATATATATGTTTCAATATATATATTACGTGTATTATATATAGCCTTATGTATTTATAGTATATAACATGTAGTGTATATAATATACTATATTACAGCATAGTATTATATATGTACATTTATATATAATATATATTCAAGTACAATATATAATATAGTATTTATTATATTTATTACTTATGTGTACAAACATATATTCATATACTATTTTATATTATTTGATATTATATTATCTACTTATGTATATATTATGTATTTATGTATATTATATATTAATATATTTATGTATTGTGTATGTATGCATAGTATATATTCATGTACATAAATTTATATATGTACTACAGTGTGTGGTTAAATATATATGTTATATAGAAATGTATGTACTTGAAAATCATGCAAAATGTCTTGAGAATAGATACACAATATTTTTTACAAGATTAAACATGGCTCAGTGACAGATCAGCTCTCAAGAACAGACCTTCTACTAAGACTTGATTGGGAAAAGAGCCAAGTGTTCCATATACATACACAACACATAAAATATGTATATATGTAAAATACATACACTAAATATTGCGTTCCTCTATATACTGTCTATCTATCTATCTATTCCTCTCTTGTCCCAGAAGACACCACTTCAGATCCAGAGTGAGTATGAGAGAAGAAGAAGGAATGAAAGAGGACAGGAAAAATGTTCCAGCGCAGAGGTTGGTGAATTTTTTCCAGTAAAAGACCTCCGTGAGTTGTATGTTCTCTGCCATCAACTACTCAGCCCCGTGTGCGTCCAAGATCAGCCCGAGACAACGTGTGTGTGAATGGATGTGTCAAGTTCCATAAAACCATCGACAGAAACAGGCAGTGGGCTGAATTCGTTCCTCCAGACGTGGCCGGCCAGCCTCTGTTCTAAAAGTCTGGACTTACCTAAAAGTAGGAAGCGTAAAGCAAACCCCCCAAACCTTGCTGCACCCCCTCCCCATCGTCTGCTTCACCC
Source organism: Mellivora capensis (assembly GCA_004024625.1). Lineage (NCBI taxonomy): Eukaryota > Metazoa > Chordata > Mammalia > Carnivora > Mustelidae > Mellivora > Mellivora capensis. The sequence continues at coordinate 57,366 of PISX010009754.1, read as the reverse complement.
CAAGAGCTGCTACCCCTGCCACACGGGGCCCTTCCTTCCCCCTCCCGCCCGCTCCTGGGGTAGGCTGGGTCCTGCCATAGCACCTACACATTTCTCCAAAGCTCTGGCCCCATTCTGGAGTACACACTTGATAATGCTGAGTGTGGGCCCCTCCCACTCATGGAGGGGTCCTGTGTGACCCGTTCTCTGTGGATCCCCAGCGCCCAGCACCGGGCCTGGCATATAGGGAGCACAATGGAAGTCTGTGTGTTTCCAGTGCACCATCACGTGAACGCTGGCGGGCTCCAGGGCATCTACTTGGCCTCCATGCTGTACGGGGAGGGGCCTGGGCCGCACCCCACCCTATACAATTCTTTCTAATAGGAGGTGCGTGCTGCCTCCCCTGGCCAAAGACGGGGGCTGATCTGCAGGAGAGACAAGCACCTGTATTGGCCCACCGGGGACCGTGAATTCAGCACTCCCAGGACAGCAGGCATCGGCGCCGAGATCTGCCTGGCCCAGATGCCAGGAGCAGGTGCCGCACTTGGGACCGGCCGTCTCATTTGAGCTAGCGACAATTATAACCCCTACTTTGCAGTTAAGGTAACTGGGGCTCTCAAGTTAATGGACCCAGGTCACAACTCAATAAAGGCCTGGGGTGTGAACACAGACTGAACGGACTTCAAAGCCTGCTCTTAATGTCTCATTAATTCCGCTGTAAGAGCTGATTGCATGCATTCCCGTTTTATAGAGGTGCCTGTGCACGCTTGTGGTTGGGGACGTTGGTGACGGCAGGGTTCACTGGGAAGAGACAATCTTGTGCCTGCAAGTTGGGCATCTTGCCACAAAGCTGCCCTCACTCAGTTCTTGACCTGCACATGGACAAGGCCGCCTCGGCCCGTTATTGTGGAATAATCCAGAAGCGCACAGCCCCCTCTCAACGTGAATACCCCTGCACAGCCCGGCCCAGTGTCCCCACCCGCCCACCCCCTCTGAGCTCACCCAGACAGCCAACCTCACTTCTGCCTTCCAGGCCCGTTGATCTTCCTGCATCCCTGTGATTAGCGACTAATCTTATTTTTTTGTTCCCCAACCCATAAATCAGTTACAGACCAAATATTTACACAGGCCATCATTTCCGGCTGAACCAGGGCTCTGACAGCCCTCATTATTAAAAAGGATGACTGATTTTGGGCAGAGATTTCACAGGCCTGTGGCTGGATGTTTTCTTTTAGGCTTCCTTCCCCCTCCCCTTGCCTGAAGAAAAGACAATTTCCAAGATAAACTGGCACAGAGGTCTGCTTTTGCTGTCTCCCTGGGGCCAGTGGGACATGGGCTGCCTCCATCAGCCCAGTAAGTGATGATCGGCGCTGGCTTCCTCCCGCTTTGCTTGGCCTCCCCATGGGCAGGGAGTCATTTGACTCATAAAATCCCCTAAAATCAGAACCCCTAAAGGAGACTGAGAGGGGAGGGGCCAGGAAGGGTGAGTCACCACACTTCTCCCCTCCATCTACGACATCCACCCTACTGGGTGACCCCGAGGGAGGCCATGTGTTGGGTTGATAAGACGACAGGGTGGGGAAAGCAGGAGGCTGAGTTCCTGACCTGGCTCTGTCATTATTAACAAAGTCACTGTGGGCTTTGGGGCTGGTTTCCCTTCCCATGTGAAGCAGGGATTTGCTGAGCGGTTTCTGTCCCTTTCTGCTCCAGGTATCTTGGCTCTAACTGTGACAGCTGCCATTCATTGAGTCCTTACTATGTGCCTGGCCATGTATAAAGAATTTTATGAGCATTAGCTTGTTCTATTTTTTAAGATGAGGAAAAACATCTCCAATGAAGAAACAAGAGTCAGAAAGGTTAAGCAACATATTCAAGGTCACACAGCCTACAAAAGGCAAGGAGTGAACATTTGAACTTGGTTCAGTCTGACCCCAATACTTGGGAGTCCTAAAACATCCTGCAGCCTCCCTAGGACCTAAACTTGCTCGGGACACTGTGGGCAAGGAAGCATGCTGTCACCTGAATTCTCAATACCCAAGACAACTCCATATAAAATCATCCTGGGTCAGCATCCTAAGCAAAGGCAGAATTGCCGATTGTCTGCTCAAGAGTTGAGCCAGCCAAGGGCCTTCTCTCGGTAAGCTGGAGTTGGCTAGAACTATTTATTCAGGGAAACTGAGTACTTTGCTGCCTATGGCGTATTTCAAAGAAGCTTCCTTTACCCTGAGGGAAATGCACTGAGAGTGAATCTTTATGGACACGCGTGAAGAGGGCCCGATCTGTCAGCCTGGTAGTTCCATGAGAGCCCCAATGAAGGATTTGCCATCACAGCCTGGGAGACAGACAACCGCATCCCCCAGCTGTTGATGGCTCGGGAAGGATTCACAATACTGGGGGCTAGCCGGGCGCCCCAGGCTGGCCGCTGAACCTGGCATGATCTCAGCGTCCTTACTTGTAAAATGACGGCTGAGAGCAGACCATCCTTAAAAGCTCATTCATCCACACTGTGATGATTCTGCCACGTGGCTCCCTTTCCTCCAGACTTACAGCACGACCTTGGGCAGGTCAGAATCTGTGAGGCTTCCAGTCACCTTATTTATACGGTGGGATCACCTCTCCAGACCCTCCGTCTGCCCCTTGCTTCGGTGGGGGGCAAATGAGTCAGCAGGAACGGAGCAGAGAGCGTGGCAAAACCTCAGCCTGTGTGATCCCAGCAGTGCAGGTTTCCAGTAAGTCATCCGTGACTGTCCTACAGAGACTCCAAGAAGCGAGTTTGAAACTCGTTTTCCATATGAGTGTGAAGAATTGTTGCCTGAAATCAATGGGTTTTTTTTTTCTTCTTCAAACCAAGGCCTTCGACCTGCTTTCACCTTTTGCATCCAAGAATGACTTGTTATGATACAAAATTTGTTCATTTGAGGAGGAAATAATATAGAGGATGGGCCTTTTGGGGACTGCAACTTGACAGTTCCCAAAAAAGAGTATTTATTCCTGCCCTGAAGGCTCATGTATTTAAAGCCAATAACTCAGCCAATAACTTATAATGCTTCTTTATAGTGGACTGTGATCATCAAGCATTTACCCTGCCCCCCACCCCCACCCCGAGGGAATTCTCTTTCCTCTGAGCACAGTCTTGTTGGGGGTCTTACCAGGGGACAGACTACTACCCTCTGCAAGTCCTGAGATGCCAAGTCAGACCAGCAGGAATCTCCCTGGGGACATGAGTCATGATTGGCATGACAATGATGGGGAAAATCTTCCAAGCTCAGTTAGTCTACTGGTGGCTCCCCCTGAAACTCCATCAAGCCCTTCCTGCTACTTAGAGCCTCCAGGATGCTCTGGGTCCTGCTCCCTTCTGAGCTTTCCTGTCTATCCTAAGGGTTACTCTAGAATCTTCCATAGAAGTTCATTCTCTGCTTAAGCCAACCACAGGTGGCTTCTAGGTGTTTGCAAACAAAGACCCTTAATGCATCTTTGAGACCACAAAAGTGGAATCTCTCTCTTAAAAAAAGTTTACAGCTTAATTTTTCTCTAAGTCAGCTAAGAACCCTCAGCTCTAGAGTTTCTCAAATCCTTTGATGTCAGATGGGGCCCTGACCTTGGTATTTTAACAAGCTCTCTAGAAACACCTCCCCAGTTCTGTAAGTCTACATCGATGACACTTGCCTGTGGGTCTGCCACAGGCTGATATTCCAGAACAAAATATGACTCCCATGGCTAGCATCTGCTCAGGCTCTCTACAGACTCGATGACGTCAAGGCTGAAAGTTGGGGCCAGACCAGGGTTAGAGCATGCCAGAAGAAAAGAGGTAATGAAGGGGCGCCTGGGTGGCTCAGTGGGTTAAAGCCTCTGCCTTTGGCTTGGGTCGTGATCCCAGGGTCCTGGGATTGAGCCCCGCATCGGGCTCTCTGCTCAATGGGGAGCCTGCTTCCTCCTCTCTCTCTGCCTGCCTCTCTGCCTACTTGTGATCTCTGTCTGTCAAATAAATAAATAAAATCTTTAAAAAAAAAAAAGAGGTAATGAAGCAGTAAAGAATATTCTCTGGGACAGCCATAGGGACACAACCACATATGCCATGAAGTCCATTACTGCACCAAGCACTGGAAACCCAAGCTCCACGCCACTCTGAATCAGAAAAGTCCAGAGAATTTATGATAAGCCCAGGCTCCCTGAGACAGTCCCACTTAGCAGGTCCCCCACTGGAGTATGCAGACAGAGCAAGGCCAAAGACATCTTCATAAGGGAGGGATTTCATAGAACATGATGGAGCCATACTTCGGAATACTATGATGTCATTAAGAAGAGTGAGGTGGGGGGCGCCTGGGTGGCTCAGTGGGTTAAAGCCTCTGCCTTTGGCTCAGGTCATGATCTCAAGGTCCTGGGATCGAGCCCTGCATCGGGCTCTCTGCTCAGCAGGGAGCTTGCTTCCTCCTCTCTCTCTCTCTGCCTACTTGTGATCTCTATCTGTCAAATAAATAAATAAAATATTAAAAAAAAAAAAAAGAAGAGTGAGATGGCTCTAGGCTGGGGTCAATAAACTTCTGTAAAGAGCACAATATTGACTCTTGAAGCCAGAGAGTCAATATTGTGGGATTCGTGGTCCATACAGTCTCCATCACAACTACCCAGTTTTGCCATCCAAGCACAAAGCCAGTCTAGGCAATCCATAAACATGTGGGCGTGACCCTGTCCCAATAAAACTTTATTTACAAAAACAAGGGGTGGGCCAGACTTGGCTCCAGGGCCATGGGTCGCCAGCTCCTGCTCTCCACAAGCAGATCTATTAAACCTGAAGACACATTGACTAGAAGACACTAGAAGAAAACTATCTGCCAAGCAACACATAGAGTATGAGCTCATTTATACAAACAGAAATATATAAATATGTATAAATGCATTTATAAAATGTTTGAATGTACTTCCTATATATTCATATAATGTATTTAAGGTGGAAGGTGAAATAAAATGAAGTCATTCACGTCAAGGGGTTTTAAAACAAAGCCTTATGCATTCTCCCCAGGTAGCACCATGAACTTCTGAACTGGGCCAAACGGCAAGTGGTCCAAGAACTCATGCAAGCATTGCAACTTGCTACAGTAAGAGACTTTGCTTAGTGAAAGCCTTAGCAACCAATTATGTTTAGCCAAAATTAGTTTTCTGCCACCAACACCAATCAAAATTATTTGTCAACAACGAATAGAAATGTTCCTTTCCGCCTTTAAAAACCCTTGACTTGGGACGCCTGGGTGGCTCAGTTGGTTAAGCGGCTGCCTTCGGCTCAGGTCATGATCCCAGCGTCCTGGGATCGAGTCCCACATCGGGCTCCTTGCTTGGCAGGGAGCCTGCTTCTCCCTCTGCCTCTGCCTGCCACTCTGCCTGTGCTCGCTCGCTCTCTCTCTCTCTCTCTGACCAATAAATAAATTAAAAAAAAAAAACAAAACCCTTGACTTGTGCTCCCTACTGGGACACAAATTGGGTTGCTACCCGAAATTTTGCTCCCCAAATTGCAATCCTAGACCCCAAATAAGTGTTTTTGTTTTATTTCAGTTCTACCTCTTTTTTTGGTTGATAAAGGCCACAAAAAAAAAAAAAAAAAAAAAAAGAACTGGAAGGGTTTCCACTGAGAAAAACAGTGGGAGGAAGGGGGCTGGGGAAACTTCCACATTTGACTCTATGTGTGAATTTTTTACAAAAAAAAAAAATTTTTTTTAAATGCCTACCATGACACAGCGTAACTGTGTGTGACTTGGAAGGAAGGAAAAAAGAAGGAGGAAGAGAAGTAAGATGGGAGAGAAAATGAATGGAGAGTAGGAAGGAGGGAGGAAGGGAAAGTAAGAAGGAAGGCTGTGTTGCAATAAAACTTTATTTACAAAAACAGAAAAGGGGCCACAGGTGGCCCACGGGCCATAGTTTCTGACCCCTGGTCTAGACTGCAGATTCCAAGAGGGGAGGGTCATAGCAGTTTGTTTATCTGTCTCCATTGACCTGGAAAATGAACAATTCAATATTATCTTAGCCTCTGACACAAGCACGTATAAAGGGAATTTGGCTGCGTGTTACTTATTTAAACATCTTGAAATAATTGCCGCCAGCACACAGGTTAATTAAATGGCAGTGATCTCAAAATTAAAAAAAAAATTCCATTCTCATTCTCACATTATTGCATCAAAGGAGCCTCATTCTGTGGCACTTTGCTGGCTTAGAAAAAGAAAAACAGGGCTGATGGCTTCTGTTCCACATCTAGAGATCTATTTTCCAGATTCCCACCAGGCACAAGAGCTGGTCTGTGGTCACGCAGGTTCCCAGATCTGCAGGCAGATGTTTCCATCTCCAAGGAAACCGCATCTCGAAATGCCATGCAGTGTTTTCCAACCACCAGCAAACCGATTCTGATACGGAGGAAAATCTGCAAACCCTCCCTCTCTTGAAAGGAGGATCAGGGCTTCCGGGAGGGATCCGGCATGGACTGGCGATGCTGCAAAGGTGACTTTCAAAAGAATCAGGGTTGTAGTTTTGAGGGGAAGGGAGGAAAAATGGGAAGCTGTGCGAATGGCTTTTTAAAGTAGAAAGAAAATTGCCGCACTTTTGGACACTTTGTTCAATGGGGGGGACCCTGGGATCAAGGGCAATTGGTGTCTCCACTGGCGGACCAGAGGAGCAATTGTCAAATGCAATCTTTAAGTCGTTGGGAAGGGACACAGCCCAGAGTCTTACTGCGGCAAAGAAAGACTCCAGCCGTGGCCACTGAGTCACTGGCCCTCACTTGGAGCCACCGGCCAGGGAGGCGGAGAAGAGGCTCCCCTCTTTCTCCTGCATATGCAAAGTCACCTGCCCTTCGGGGGCTGCTGCCTACCGTGTGACTTCAGCATCAAGATGAATAATGCATCAGAGCAGCTTTGCAGGCTGACAGAGACAGACAGCTGCCTACCCAAGGCCATGCTGGGTGCAAACAGAGCCATCCCAGCAAGGTGTTTCAAGAGGCCCCTTCCACTCCCCTGTTTGCTAGGGTGCAGAATCCCTATGCTGGGTGGCTGTCTCCCTCACTCTCCAGTGTCCATACCAGATCTCTTGCAGGCTCCTAAGCATCTCAGAAGGTAGGATGGGCCACGGGCCAAGCCATGAGCCACAAATGAAATTGAGAAGCAGGAGTCAAAATACAACAGGAGTAGTCAGGCTACTAAGAAGACTTATTTACCACCCCCTGGGGGTTTCCCCATGCCAGAAGCCAGGATGAACGTGTTCCCCTCGTGACCTCCAATCCTCAGAGCCCGGTATGGGAGATAGAGGACCAGGTCCCCGCTTTGGGGAAGCTTCTTGTCCAAGGACCCACAGAGATGGCATTTCACCCATAGTCTGTGCTCAGCCCCCTCTGCAGGTGCCCCTGGGACAACCAGACTGGTGGGGCTCCGGGGAAGGAGAGATGATAAACGTGAATCAAAGAAGGCTATGGAACACACAGACAAATGACCCAGTGGAAAGAAAAAAGTGTTTTTACTTTTGTACTTGGAGACATAGACATTTCTCCAAAGAAGACAAGCAGTGGCCAACAAGCACATGAAAAGACGTTCAACATCAATAGTAAAATGCAAATGAAAGCCACAATGAGATAGCCCTTCACCCCCACGAGGGTGACTCCAGTCTTTTGAAAAATGGGACACCTGGGTGGCTCAGTCGGTTAGGCGGCTGCCTTCGGCTCAGGTCATGATCCCAGCATCCCGGGATCGAGTCCTGCATCGGGCTCCTTGCTCCGCGGGGAGCCTGGTTCTCCCTCTGCCTCTGAGGGCACAAGGGATTGTGAGGATGTGGAGAAAGGGGAGAGCGGGCAAATGAGTTGATTCTGATCAAGCCCGTGGGCCCAGAGGGCTCGATGATGCCTCTGCCACGCAAAGGGCCCTTTCCCTGGGGGAGAGAGCCACAAGTCGAGGGTCCCGAGTAATTCCGGTGGAAGTGACATCAGGTGCTATGTCCCAGGCTGCACTCCGGGGCTCCTTCGGATTGGCTTGGCCAATGGAGACGAGCCCCATCAGAAAGCCCTGCAGACAGCCGCTGGTTCCAGACCCTGGGTGGGCAGGAACTACCTCCACACAGCCCACCTACTGCTGGGGCGGCTGCGAGGGAGAATGTCAGGGGTGGGGGGTGGAGGTGAATGGCATGCGCAGTGGAGGGGGACAGGAAGCAGTAGGAAAGGGAAGGAGAAAGCCAGGGGTTCCTGCGCTCCCGAGCTTGCTAAGCTGTGTGCTTGTGTGAGTCACTCCGGTGCCCCCAAACCTCCACTTCCTCATCTTTACAATGGGGCTGGAAATAGCGCCTGTCTCCAAGGCTGAGGATTACAAGGAGGGGATGCGTGTAAACAGGCATGTGCTGGGCACTTAAGGAATGCTTCGTAAGTGTCCACGGTTCGCCAGTGCGTGAAGCCCCGTATTCTATTGCAAACAGCACTGTAATCTCTATAAAATAACATTTTACTCAGGGCTTCCTGTTTGCCAGGTGCTGTCCTTCAAACCATGTAATGTGTACTCTTAGCTAATTCTCCCAACCAGCCTGTGAGGGAGGTATTATTGTTACTGTGCCCATTTTACAGATAAGGAGACTGAGGTATTATCCAGCCCGACATTCACTCTCTGAACAAATATTTACTGAACAATAGGGCTGATACACATTCAGGGACATGGAGTAATATACGTCAAGGCACTTGCCCTCAAGCTGCTAACGATCTAGTTAAGGAGCCAAGACAGATCCCCCCCCTCCACCCCTGACCCAAGAAGTTACACAAAACAAATATATACAGATAAAGGGGAACACACAGAGGTATATAAATGCCCTGTGTCTGTCGGCCTTGGTTAATCAAAGGAGAGTATAGGAGATGCTACAGAGTAAGAATCAACATAAAATGAACCACGTACAGGCAATGAATGGACAAATGAAAGCCCAAAGAATGGACTCAACTTTCTAGAATATTCCTGACCCAGAGGAAGAAGCTCAGTGTTCAAAAACTAGAATTCCTCTCCCAACCGCATCTCTGCTCGAGTTACTGAAGTTGAGTGGCCGCTTCTAAGGACGTCTGCACCTCAAGGACTGGGACTCGAGAAGCAGTAATCACAATAGACCATACATGCCTGTGTGAACCCCCAAGGCCTAGCATAAGCAGGTGGTTCATAGCTCCTAGGTAGATAAACACCCTCCACCCACAGGGATAGTCCCAGGGTGCTTATCTCCTATGAGACCCCAGCTGGATGCATCTAGGTACAACCTCATAGAACCCTCCCTACTCTGGGAAGCGGGTCCTACTACTGTCCCCATTGACAACTGATACCTGAGGCTTAGAGAGGAGAGCCATCTGTTCAAGTCAGCTGTCCCATAAGCAATAGACTGGGGCTTCAATTAGATCATATCTGACTCCTATGCCTTTGGGATAAACTACTTTGTTCTTCCTTCTCATATAAATGACATTCCCCAATTCCATGTTCCTTGAGCTACCCCGGCTGACGGATCATCACTTGGCCCTTGAACTTTGTCTGACGGGAGGGACCTAAAAATGCATGGAGGAGGGATGCCTGGGTGGCTCAGTTGGTTAAGCGGCTGCCTTCGGCTCAGGTCATGATCCCAGCGTCCTGGGATCGAGTCCCACATCGGGCTCCTTGCTCGGCGGGGAGCCTGCTTCTCCCTCTGCCTCTGCCTGCCACTCCGTCTGCCTGTGCTCGCTCGCTCTCCCTCTCTCTCTGACAAATAAATAAATTAAAAAAAAATTTTTTTAAATATGCATGGAGGATACGCAGAAACTGATGCATTGACCACACGTGATTTATCCATATGATGGAATATTACTCGGCCTTAAAAAGGAAGGGAATTCTGGCACCTGAACTGACAAGGATGAACCTTAAAGCTATTATGTCAGGTGAATTCAGAAAGTCACAAAATGACAAATCTTGTAGGAGGCTACTTGTAGGAGGGACTTAGAGAATAAAGAATATAAAGTTGAACGGTGGCTGCTGGGGGGCCAGAGAGGGAGAGGCTGGGGAGTTAGTGTTTCATGACTATAGAGTTTCCGTTTGAGAAGATGAAGCCATTCTGGAGATGGACGGGAGTGAGGGCTGCAGAGTAATGTGAATGTACTTAATGCCACGGAGCTGTCCACCTAAAATAGTTATCATGGCAATGTCCCCCACTGTATACATTTCATCACAATAAAAAAGATGTGTCGACAAGTGGAACGCCCATCTTCTGATAATGGAGAGCTGAAATGGATGGGGGAAAAGTCCTCAGGAGAAACAGAGAGAGAGAGACTTGGAGAGAGAAGTACTTCTCTTTAAGAAGACCAAAGGGATGGGGCGCCTGGGTGGCTCAGTGGGTTAAAGCCTCTGCCTTTGGCTCAGGTCATGATCCCAGGGTGCTGGGATCAAGCCCCACATCGGGCTCTCTGCTCGGCGGGGAGCCTGCTTCCTCCTCTCTCTCTGCCTGCTTCTCTGCCTACTTGTGAACTCTGTCTGTCAAATAAATAAATAAAATCTTAAAAAAAAAAAGAAGAAGACCAAAGGGAGAGCCAAAAGGCTCGTAGTAGGAACAAGGTGCCAGCCCTTGGGGAAAGGGGGGCGAACCCATGCGAGCGAGTGCCGAGAGCGACCACAGCCAGCCAAGTCTGACTCCCTTCTACCTCCTCTGCAGCTGTTAAATGTCTTCTGTGGCTGAGTGCTCTCCACCTGCTCAGATCCAATTTAATTAGAGGGTCAGGGCTCCCCAAGTACCAGAAGTGAATGCCAAGTTTATGACCATTAACAAAGGAGCTGTAAAACCCAGGCTGGCGGAGTGCTGCCCTGTGCCACCTGCCACCTGTCACCCCAGGTGGCTTGCCGGGCCCCAGCTTGGGTTTCTTTGGGGTCCCACTGCACCCATGATCAACACATTATCTGCATCATAAGAAAACCAGTGGACGGTGAATCCCAAAAGAGAGCGGATTTCTCAGATGCACAACGTGTACAGACTTTCAGAAGTGATCACGGCAATAATCATCCTAGAATAAATAACCTGATCCATCCTTACAGCTAAGTTTCATGGTGGACACCAAGAAAAATGTGGATCTGCACTCAGACAAGCCTGGAATTTGCCTCTCTGCACCCTGGATTTCTCTCCCATAAGAAGGGAGGACTTATGTCCTAATGCTGTTGGAGGCAGTATCATGAAGTCATCCGGGGTGTGGACTCAAGAGTTGGAATGGGAATCAGAACCCAACCCTGCAGCCAACCAGCTATGAGATTCTAGCCGGGTCATTTAATCTCTCTTATAAAGGGACTAAGTGGGGTTAGGCAATGCCATTCCCCAGTAGGACCCTTCTCACTCCAATCCTCCCTAGGACTCATAAGTGTCAACTAATGACTGATTCCAGACATCCAAAGATGTCCGTGACCTCCCCTCACCACATCAGATGTCAAGACAACCCCTAAGGCACCAGACCTGAAAGTCACCTTGCAGAGCCTCAGTCTTCACACCTGTCTAATGGGGACTAACTGGAGTTCCTGCTTCCCTGGGTGGCTGGAAGGATTTCCTGAGATGGTACGTGTCAAGCTGGACTCCTCAACTTGTTTCCCTTCCTGACACAGAAAGTGACCCAAGGCATACACCCGCTGGCCCTGGCAGGCAGCCAGGGGCCTGAGCTGATCGATCCTTGAAGGTGCCTTGATCCATGCTGCAGGACACTGGTTGCGAAGCTCCACTGCAAAGCTCGCAGCATGGTGAGCAAAGCTGCCCTCCTCCCCAGAGCATGAAGAATGAATTCGTATCAGCCCTTTCTCCTTGATTGGCCATCAGCTAAAGCTCCTTATTTTTAAGTTCAGTTTGGCTTTATTGTAAAAGTTACGTCCACACAGTTTAAAAAAATTTTTTTAGATTTTTTTATTTATTTATTTGACAGACAGAGACCACAAGTAGGCAGAGAGACCCACGGAGAGAGAGGAAGGGAAGCAGGCTCCCCACTGAGCAGAGAGCCCGACGCGGGGCTCGATCCCAGGACCCTGAGACCATGACCCGAGCCGAAGGCAGAGGCTTTAACCCACTGAGCCACCCAGGCGCCCCACAGTTTTAAAATGTTAAAACAGTATAGAAAAGTACACAATGAAAAGCAGAAGCCCCCCTCTGGAGGGCGTCTGGGGATTCTGGATCTGGAGGCTGGTTACATGGGTACATTCATCTGATGGGAACTCGGGCAGTTATACACTTACTAGTGTGCATTTCTGTGCATACATGTTAGATTTCAATAAAAAGATTTTTTTAAGTTCCCCTGTTATGGGTTGAATTGTGTCCCTCTAAAATAATGTTGAAGTCTTAACAGTACCTCAGAACGTGACCTTATTTGGAAAGAGAATCCTGCCGAATGTAATTAGTTGAATTTGGACACACTGGTGCTAGAATAAGGTGGGCTCCTAACCCTGTGGGACTTGTGTCTCTGACGGAAAAGGGAAATTTGAACACAGACACACAGAGGGAAATGAGGTGAGGAGACAAGGGGAGAATGGCATATGGAGATGAGGCAGAGATGGGGGTGATGTTTCCACAGGCCGAGAAACACCAAACATGGCCAGTGAACCACGAGAAGCTAGGCTAGAGGCATGGAACAGGTTCCCTCACAGCCCTTGGGAGGAACCAACCTTCCAACACCTTGTTGTGGGGTTTCTTGCCTCTAGAACTGTAGGACTACCAATTTCTCTTGTTTAAGCCGCCCTGGCTGCAGTTCCTGCTCAGGCGGCCTGAGGAAACTAATACACTCCCTCCGTCTCTTCCTCTAAGCCTCAGTCAAACTCCTGAGCAGCCCCGGCTGTAATGACCTCCTGGGTCATTTGTTTTAATCACTACATCTGTCAACCTCTCCTAGCTTTTGTCCACGGCTTGGCTGTGAGCAGCTACATGCACCTGGATTCAGAGCTCCAGACCTGCTTCACAGAGTGGAGCCTGGGGGGGACTTTGGGACATGAACCCACTAAGAGTAGCCCCCATACCAGCCTGCCCCCCCAAGCTGAGATCACAGTCACCCTCAACACCAAAGAGCAAAGAGGACGCTGCTGAGCCCCTCCCAAAAGCTGCCAGTCTAGAATGTACATAGTCCTGATATCAGGATCCTCAGGGAGACCTTCCTTGACCATCCACTGCAAAGCCTCCGGTGGCCTCCCATGTTATGCTCTGTCCCCTAACTCACCTTATTTTTCTCCTTGTTTATCCCACCACCAACTGACATTATGTTACTTCCTGCATATTGATCTCCCGCCCGTCTCCTGATGGGGGCCGTCACACTCTTTACTGGCTACCTCAGGGCCTTTGCACCTACTGTTCCCTTAGCCCAAAATACTCTTTCTACAGAAATCCATATGGCTTGTTCCATTATTTCCTCCAGTTCTGTGCCCCAGTGTGCTCTCATCAGAGAGGCCACACCAACCACCTCATCTAAAGCATCAGGCTTCTGCCCAATGTTTTCTGCCTCCCTACCTTGGTTCTCATTTTCCTTATGGCACTTATCATCACCTGACATCAGGCGCATTTATTGGCTTATGCACCTACTCTCTAGCTCTCTCACCAAGGTACATGAGCACAGGGACTTTGCAGGCTGTGTTGTGTCTACAGCCCAATTCCTAAGGGTGCACTGCATGCTCTTGGCATTCATCAAATCCCTGTGCACAAATCCACATGACAGCTTCTGTGTAAAATGTCAGTGATAATGATCACCTCTTCTTACTGAGTACTGCTGAGGCATCATCCCACCCAATTGTCTCAAGAGCCCAATACAGTTGATAGTCTTCTCCCATTTTACAGGTGGGGCACAGGGTGAGTAATGACCTACCCAAAGTCATTCAGCTATGGGCTGCTGCAGGTAGGAGTGGACCATAAGATGCCACACCCCGGAGCCCACGGGCTGGACCGTCTTGACATGGACCTTGCTCTGTCTGCCCACCTCCCACACAGACCATGTGACCATGACAGTCATTGTCCACCTACCCGTTTCCCTTCTCAGCCATGATGTGACCTGAGTATCAGAACAGAGTGAGGTCCTTCATGAAATGCAAATGAAGTACAAGCCACAAGCACCAAATTGCCTTTCTTATTTATTTTTTCCTGCGCAGGAATGTCCTGGTTGTTATAAAAAAAAAATAATAAGCCACTGAAAAATAATGATCCTGCATGGATGCCATGGAGATATATGGAGATATATAAAGCCTGCCCGTGCTTTAATTGGCTTCCTGCCACTGTGTGCACTTAACTAGATGAGAATGCTATTAGCTGCTCTGAAGAAACATTTATTCACAAGAAAGTCACATAATGAGGGAATCGTCAACGTGGGAGCAAATGTCGGCATCTCTCAGATAAGGGAGAATGGCTCATTCAAACAGCAGAAATGTCCCCTTGCCAGGTCCTTGTACAGTTCTCCACATCGGAGCAATCGTGCAGGGTGACACCAAAGAAATGGTTCAAGCTGATAAAATCAAACTTCTGGTTTTTTCCACCCACTCCTCAACATCCCTCCCTCCACTGCTCCTGGACCTGCCACTATCACCTCTCACCAGGTGATCCGGGGAAACCCCTCTTCACTGCACCTGACGGCCCACCAATCCTCTCTCCGCACTAAGAAGAGAAAACTTTTTCAAAGTTTGCATCTGATCACGCCAGATGTAAACCTGCTTAAAACCCCTCAGAGCCTTCCCAAGACTCCCAAGATCAATACCTAATTCTTCACCACGGCCTCTGTCATCAGTGGAAGGGTATACAAACACCTCCCCTCCAAATACATATCCACTGGGAGCTGTGAATGTTGCCCCATTTGGGGGAAAATAAAGGGTCTTTGTAGATGTAATTATGTTAAGGATCTTTAGGTGAAATTATCCTAAATCTAAGGACAAGTATCCTTGTAAGAGAAAGGCAGAGGGAGCTTTGACACAGAAGAGAAGACGATGCAGAGGGGAAGGCTATGTGAACAGGGAGGACAGATTAGAGTGAGGCAGCCACGGGCCAGGGACATGTGGAAAGGGACACCCAAGGCTGGGAGACACAAGAAAGGATGCTGCCTGAGAGTCTCTGGAGGGAGCATGGCTTTGCTGACAACATGATAAGACTCCTGCCTTCCAGAACGATGGAGAATGAATTTCTATTGTTTGAAGCCACCCGGTTTGGGGTAATTTTGGGTATTTTTCCCAAATTTCATAAATTTGGGGTAATTTCAAACACACACAGGCAGCCAAAGGAAGGTAACATAGCCTCCAAAGTTTCCATGGGATCTGGCTTCTCACACTTGGTCTCTCCTCTGCCAGCCTTCACTCACCCAAATGCAACATGCTTCCTGCATACCCCAGGGCCTTTGCACATGGTATTATCTCTGTCTATCCTAGTTAACTTCTTCTCTACCTTCAGAGAGCAGCGCAATTATCTCTCCCCTCAGGAAGCCTTTCCTGATGTCACTGGCCAAACACTCCCTTGTTTGATTCCCTGTTACAGAACCTCCCAATGTCAAGTAGCTCCCTCCACTTACTATTGCACAGGTGTGGGGCTCAGTCACCTCCCTCATCAGAACTGCTCTATAAGGGTGGGGATCACATCTGTCTCCTCCACTCCTGTCTCCAGAGCGACGTGCATAGCGCTTGATGCATAATAGACCCCCACATATTTGAATGAGCAAAGGGAAGAGTAATTTAGAGAATTTTAAAACAGGTGCAATAGCCAGATATCAAGTAAACCCATCAAATGAAAAAGGTAAGAACAAACCAAAAAAAAAAAAAAAAAAAAAAAAAGTCTCTTGGGTGAGCAGGCAAATTAGGCCAGCTTGTTTTCCCAAAACCACATCAAAGTTTTCAAAAACAACTTCCAGAGCCTACGGATGGTGTCAAACCAGGACTCCTGGTCTCCCAGATTCCCCAGACTTGGCAGAACTAATTTCCTCATTAAGGATCATTTTTAACCCTGCTTCCACTGAACTGGAATTTTCCCAGAGAACAAGTCAGAGGCTCCAGTCACTTGCAAAATGATAAAAATTCAGTGAAGTGGGTGGCCGGCACACCATGGGCCTTTTAAAAGCTCCTCTCTCGCTAATGGGATGTTCAGCTCAAAATGGGGACTTTCAGAGTTGCATTATCACACGTTTGGGGCCATTTTTCTCTGTTCGTAGCTGGACACTCGACTGGAGGGGAAGCCAGTCGGCTCTCCGGGGGGCGGAGGGGGGTGCGGGGAACTCAGGGGAGAAACAGTGAGGAAGGACCGTCTTCCAGCAACAGACTTGTTTCCTTCTCATCCTCTCCAGACTCAAACTCATCAACCCCCTACGAGAAGCCAACCCAGAAATGAAGGGGAACAGAAGAAAGCCAGGATTGGGTTGAGGTCAGGGAGAGAGAGACAGATGGCTCTGGAGTCAGGCTTGGGTCAAATCCCAAAGTCAAGATCTGCCATGTGCCAAATCCCGGGCAAGTTACTTAACCTCCTTTATTCTTGTTTTCTCAGCTGTGGCGCAGGGGTTTAATTGGTCCATTCAACAAACACTTGGGAAGTGCCTGCACTGTGCTGGGCAGAGCCGGGACCCAGGGGAGGTGAGTAGATGCCTCTAGCACAGAATTAAGGTGCCACCTACCCTGAGGCACGTGCCCAACCCCAAAGTGAACACCTTCCATGTTGTTCCTAGGCTCCTCCTCTGCTTTGCCTTGCCCCTGGGGCTAGACCACCTCCGAGGCCATTTTGCTGTTCTGCATAAAGTCCAGGAGCTGAAGGGGAGGAAACGTGCCTACACCTCAGGACACTAATCCCTGAACACAACAAAAACAGCAAAGAAATTGCGCCTCCAAGTTCCTAAAAGGTAATTCCGCCTCCCGCTGGAAAACCACTCGTGTGTCCCAGGCTTGGCTGAAATTATCAAACACACACAGCTACCTAGCAATCTTCCCAGAGAGCAGGATTAGAGGCCAAAGGAAATGAACGCAAACAGACCCCATAAAGATCAGTCTCTCCCAGACCCACTCTGCTGGGCGTGTGTGTCCTCCCCACTGCACAGGGGTCTAGACTGCCAGCACTGAAATTACCTCCACCCCATGTGGTGTAAGTAAAACGGGCTGAAATCAGCGAGTCTCTTTACTTTGCAAAGAAACCATGGCGAAAAAGGACAAAGAAGCCCATTGTACAGTCAGGATGTAGTCACGTAAACAGAAGGCATTTGGGCAATTTCTGGGTAAAAGCTAAATCTTGTTTGGGAGCACGATTTGATCGTGCTTCTCATGGGGTTCCAAGAGAAGACCTGTAATCTCCAGGATTATCTGGATTTCGAGGAAGATATTTCCTATTCTCTGATGGAGGAAATCCATACTCAGACCTTCGAGGTGAATGGTTTCTGAGCTGCATGTGCCCCTGCAAAGATCTTGTGCATCCATCGTTTACAGTCATGGAAACTCCGCTTTCCAAAGAGCTGTAGCCACTAAAACCGTATGCCAGCCACCACCACCTCCCGCAGAGTGGGCACATGGCACAGCGCGCTTCCCGCGGGGAAGGGGAAACGGGTCATGGGTAAAACCGAAGGAATCCAACTGCCACTGATCTCGGATCTGAATTCTGTACCTCGTCAACAGCTGGGTGATGCAGCCATCGCGGGCAACCAGAATCCCCAAAGAGCACTGGATTGGGGCCTGGGAAGGCCAAGAAGCAAGAGTGCCAAAAAGTATGAGTTCTTGAATCATACCCCTGGGTCCAAATCCCTGGTCCACTCTGTACTTACTGAAACACGACAACTCAGTGTCTCTAGACCTCGGTTTCTTCATCTGTAGGATGGGAAGGATAAGGTCTCTATCTCATGGGGCCATTGTGAAGACCGCATGAGATGACCACGGAAAGCTCTCAGCGCTTCTGGTGTATTGGCCATGTTGGCCATTGGCGGTTCTGAGCAAGGCAAGTGGTGAGAGGTGTTTTTTGTTTTTGTTTTTTAAGATTTTATTTATTTGAAAGACAGAGATCACAAGTAGGCAGAGAGGCAGGCAGGGGTGGGGGAGCAGGCTCCTTGCTGAGCAGAGAGCCCGATGTGGGGCTCAATCCTGGGACCCCGGGATCGTGACAAGAGCTAAAGGCAGAGGCTTTAACCCCCTAAGCCACCCAGGCGCCCCTAGAGAGTATTAACCTGCCTTCGTCTCCTCGGGCTGCTGTAACCAACTCCCACAAACCAAGTGGCTTAAGACAACAGAAATTTATTTTCTCATGTCTCTGGATGCTGGAAGTTGAAAATCAAGGTGTTGGCAAAGCCACATTCCTTCCAAAGAATCCCTCCCGGCTTCCGTCATCTTCCGAGGGCTCCAGGCGATCCTGGGTATTGCTCGGCATGAAATTGCTCACTCCCGCTCATTTCTGTCTCCATCTTCACAGGCCCTCCTCTGCGTGTCTCTGTGTCTAGGTGCCCTCTCCTCATTTTCTAAGGACACCAGTCCGCAGATTTAGGGCTCACCCGAATCCAGAATGACCTCATCATAACTTGATTCCTTCTGCCAAGACTCTTATTCCAAATGTGGTCACATTCCGAGGTTCCAGGGGACATCGTTGTGGGAAGATACTACTCAACCCACTCCCCACTGATGCTCTCTTCCTAATCCTGAAAATTGCCAGGACCTTCTTTCCCCAGCAGAATCTTTCAAGATGCCCACAGCCCACGTGGTGCCTGTCTGAAGATTCTCACCACCCAGAGCGGGGCTCGCATGACACGGGCCCGCCCCCCTCAGCAACGGGTGACTCGGTGAGGGGGACTCCTGACCCAGGCTGGTCTGATCAGATTCTCTCTCTTGGGATTTTCGAACGGGGATCCAGTACGTCCGGTCGGTTAGCTGCAGATGCTGCACTGGGAGAACGTGTGAGCTTGGGGATGAGGCTGCCACACTGGGCGCCCGCCTCCTGCTGTGTGCACAGAGCCGGGAAGGTCGACCTGCCAAGGGACAGGGTGTAAACAGAGGAGCAGAGAGATCACCTCCCTCTCCCAGGCTTTACAATGTCAGATCTTCCCATTTTTCAACTATAGTCCTCTACACCTGAACTCAGCAAACCGCAGCCCTCGCACCAAATGTAGCCCCCCACTTGTTTTGTTTTGTTTTAAAGATTTTATTTATTTATTTATTTGACAGGCAGAGATCACAAGTAGGCAGAGAGGCAGGCAGAGAGAGAGAGAGGAAGCAGGCTCCCCGCCGAGCGGAGAGCCCGATGCGGGGCTCGAGCCCAGGACCCAGAGACCATGACCCGAGCCGAAGGCAGAGGCCCCAACCCACGGAGCCACCCAGGTGCCCCACCCCCACTTGTTTTTATAAATAAAGTTCTATTGGAACATAGACATATCCACTCACACTGTCTAGGACTGTTCTCACATGGTAAGCACTGAATTAGTTGCAGTAGGGACTTGCAAAGCTGAAAGGACTATCTGGCCCTTCACAGAAAATATTTGCTGACCTCTGCCTTCCACCAAGCTCAAGATCCAATGGAAACGAAACTCAAGATGAGATGATTTTAGTTAGAAGGCAAGGCCACTCACTTAGTCTAAGATTAGAGAGGAGGGCACAGTCAGAAGGGCTCATGTGTCTGGCCTTTTATTTAGTGGTGAGTCTCACAAATATTCCTTACTAAGGGCCTCCTCTGTGCCCTTCCCCAGGCTAAATGCTGGGAATATGACCTGGACCAGCCAGGCACTACTCCCAAGCAGCTTGGAG
Source organism: Mellivora capensis (assembly GCA_004024625.1). NCBI lineage: Eukaryota > Metazoa > Chordata > Mammalia > Carnivora > Mustelidae > Mellivora > Mellivora capensis. Next base: position 37,705 of record PISX010009754.1, on the reverse strand, counting down.
TTCATTCAGGGATGTTTAATTCCAACTCTGGAAAGTGCTACAGAAAGGCAGTCCTGAGTACTCCGAGGGGGGACCAGAGCCATGAAGCCTAGTGAAGAAAGCCCGGAAGGTTCCCTGAGGAAGCTAACACCAGTGGGGAGAGCAGAGACTAGTCAGGCAAAGGACATGCTCCGAGGGGGAGACATATGTGCCATTTCTCCCCTGCACTGAAAAATGTCGGCCTTGTCCATTTCTTCCAATGCTCTTCTGGTTATGTGAAAGGCCCACTTATGTATCAAGAATCAAGGACGGGGGCGGGGGCGGCGCTGAGTGGCTCAGTGGGTTAAGCCTCTGCCTTCGGCTCAGGTCATGATCTCAGGGTCCTGGGATCGAACCCCGCATTGGGCTCTCTGCTCAGCGGGGAGCCTGCTTCCCCCCCATCCACCCCTGCCTACCTCTCTGCATACTTGTGATCTCTGTCAATCAAATAAATAAACAAGGTTTAAAAAAAAAAAAAAAGAACCAGGATCACGGGACACAAGATGCTGGGGATGAGGGACTCCACTTTCTAGCTCTATGCACGGCAGCAGGTGCTCTGATGGGGCCCCTGGAGACACAAAGCAAAGGTCTCTAACCCAGTCTTTATCCTGATAACTTCAGATCCTATAGCTCCCGCCTCAAGCGTGGGATGTGGTTTGTGGCAAACAGCTGTGTGTGACTTTTGCTGCTGGGTGACTGTTTCCAACTGCTTCAGTACCATCAGTACCCAGAAACCACATTTGAGGCTAAGTGCTCTCAGCCCTAATTGGTTCCTGAAAGATTGGGCCATAACAAAGCACTTAGAACCGGCCAGGCAAGGTCGGGGCCAGGGGTTGCCCTGCTCCATGGGAATTCTTGCTGGGAAATCTGGCCTGCTGGTGAGGTGGGAGGGCCCAGGCTCGGGAATCCACCTATCTGGAATTCATTCCCAGCACCTTCACCCAATGCTCTGAGCCTCAGTGTGCTTATCTGTAAAATGGGGTGATGACACCCGCCTCACAGAGCTAGTAGGACAAAGTGGGAAGTGACCGTAGGGTCTAAAAGTCACTGAGTGCTCACCATGGGCAGAACACTTAGCTGAGTGCTCACCAATGACAACTTCCAATCCCGTAAAATCGTCTCCGACAATCAACCCCACAGATAAGGAGGCAAGACTCAAAGCGGTGACTGCAATTGTCTACATGCCGATAAGGGATAGACATTTAGAAAGGATAGCCTCTTCTCACCCAGTATTAGTCATCCTGCTTGGAAAACAGATTTACAAGGGTCCCGGTTGCATATGTAGAGACAGGAAAGCACATCGGTTGTGTGGGGCTGGGACAGAGTAGGGATTCATGGCAAATGGACCCAAGAGGTCTTTTTGGGGGGCAACAGACATGTTCTAAAACTGGGACATGGTGAAGGTTGCATATTCTATAAATTAACTAAAATGTATTGCATTGTACTTAAAACAGGTGAACTTTAGAGTATGCAAATTAACATATAAACACATATGATTGCTACTTTAAAAAGTAGCCTGGTCAGGGCACCTGGGTGGCTCAGTGGGTTAAGCCTCTGCCTTTGGCTCAGATCATGATCTCAGGGTCCTGGGATCGAGCCCCACATCGGGCTCTCTGCTCAGCAGGGAGCCTGCTTACCGCTCCCCCCCACCGCCTCTTTGCCTACTTGTGATCTCTCTCTCCAGTAAATAAATAAAAATCTTTTTTAAAAAAAAGTAGCCTGGTCAACCTCGTGGCTATAATACGAAACAGAGACTGTAATCAGTAATAGGGTTAAAATGTGTGGGAAAACATATGTCCACACAGAAACCTGAGCATCCATGCTCATAGTGGCCCTACTCAAACAGCAGAAAAGTAGAAACAGCCAAAAGTCCAGCAACTGATGCATGGAGAAACAAAACGTGGTCTGGCCATACAAAGGAATACTACTCAGCCATGAAAAGGAACAGCTTACCAACATGGAAGAACCTTGAAAACATGATTTTGAGTGAAAGAAGCCAGACACAAAGGGTCACAGAGTATAGGATTCAATTTCTATGAAATGATTAGAACAGGCAAAGCTAAAGACACAGAAAGGATTTTAGTGGTTGTTGGGGGCAGGAGTGGGGAGATGGCAGCAAGTCTGTCAGAGCAAGTAAGGAGTGACTGCTCGTGGGCACAAAGTTTCCTTTTAGAGTGACAAAAATGTCCTAGAGTCAGATGGCGATAATGTTGCACAACTCTGTGACAATACTAAAAACCCCTGAATCGTACATTTTAAACAGGTGAACTATATGGCAAGAGAATTTTGGTTCAATAAGGCTTTTTAAAAACAGGATAAAATTTAAAAAGGGGGGTTAAGGAAGGTTACTTGTCATCTTGGATGGCCAGGGTTCAAAGCTGAGTGGTACCACCTTCTAGCTCTGTGACCTTGAGCCAGTGCCTTGGCCTCTCTGAGCCTCGGTTGCATCATATACAAAAAGGAGGGTGTGAATAATAAGAGGTGAGGATGGCAGAGTCCCCTGGACTGGTCCCACCATCACCCATCTATTCCAACTGGGATTCTCTCTTTTCTTTTTTCTTTTAAGATTTATCTGACACAGAGAGACAATGAGAGAGGGAACACAAACAGGGGGAGTGGGAGAGAGAGAAGCAGACTCCCTGTTGAGCAAGAAGCCGAACTTGGGGCTGGATTCCAGGGATCATGGACCTGAGCTGAAGGCAGATGCTTAACGACTGAGCCACCCAGGCGCCCCGGATTCCGACCCTAAAACCAGCATCAAGGTGTGGCCATCTGGGGAGGGCTGATGGCGAGCCCACCCAGTCCCTCCGATCAATGATCTATAGGAAGAGACAGCAGCCGGAACTTTCAAAACCAACCTGGCCACTACTTTTGCTAGTACTTCTGGAGGTCCTACAGTTTGGCGAAACAAAGTAAAACCAAGAAACAAAATACAAACCAAAAAATCCCTTAGGAAACAGGGATTTAGGGCTTCAATCAAACCTACCCCCAACCCCCTGCAAATCCACTGCAGAGTGTTAAATCAGAGAGTGATACCTACAAACTCAAATCAGGACTCTATTCTTGCCCCTCGCCCCGATTCCAGTGCCAGGCTCTCTGCACCTCATTGCATGGGATCCTCTTGGGAAAGGGACATGGGGGCTGGGATGTCCCCTCGTCCTGCTCAGCGGATGGTCAGTGGTGTCAACACTTGAACTTCCTTCAGGAGTGGGGCCCCACCTTAAGACGGAGCGCTCCCAGGCGGTCACTCTGGCATCCATCTCCCTGTAGGGCCACCAAGGTCTCCACTAAGACTCCTGTCCTCTCCTAGCCACCACCTTCCCAACTGCCTGGGGCTCCCAGGGTTTCTGGAAAAATGACAACAAGCTGAATGGTGTTATACCAACTAGGTGGGCTATCGTCCAGTCCCGGAAGTCAGAAGGTCAGCAGGTCCTGCAGATCTAACGTCGAGTTGTCAGCAGAGGCTCTGGGGGAAAAGTCAAGTTGCCTTTTCTGGCTCCTGGTGGCTGCCTGCGTTTCCTGGCTTATGAAGCCCTCCCTCCACCTTCAGATTCAGCGTCTGTTTCTGTTATCACACTGCTGATCCTCTCCCCACCCCACCCCCATACCCCACCGGCCCCGGCTTCCGGTTGCAAGAACCCGTATCTTATCACCTTGCCTGTACACGATTCTTAACTTAATCCCATTCTTAACTTTTACCACGTACCACAAGTCCCAGCATGTAGACCTCTTTGGACGGGCCATTGTTCTGCTCCCCCACCCATCTGGCTTCCAATCTTTTCTTCCCCACATGTTGATCCCAAGAGCACTTCCTAATAAATGCACTGGGTCCTATATTTGATCTGAGAGGCTGCTTCTCAAGGAACCTTACCCAAGGATCGTTGGGCTACGTGCTCTTTATGTCTTATCAACTTCAGTGACCCAGTAAGGACCCCAAGGGGTCAAGTGTCTCATCTAAGGTCATCAGGGTAGCTGGTAGCAGGTTGGGTTGACCTCAAGCATCTGGAGTGAGTTGAACTCTATCCCCCAGAAAGATACGTCTAGGTCCCAACCCACAGAAGGGGACCTTATTTGGAAATAAGATTTCTGCAGATGTGATGAAAGATCTCAAGGTAAGATCCTCCTGGATGTAGGGTGGGCCCAAGATCCAAGGACTGACTCGTGTCTTTAAAGAGGTAGAAGAGGAAGATGTGAGATACACACAGGAGACAGCCGTGGAAGATGGAGGCGAAGATTTGAGAGAAGCGTTTACAAGCCTATGAACATCAAGGGCTGCCGGCAACCACCAGAAGCTAAGAGAGGCATGTGATGGATTCTCACGCAGAGCCTCCAGAAGGAAGGAACCTCGAAGCCATCTTGACTTTGGACTTCTGGCCTCCCGAACAGAATACATGTCTGTTATTGAAAGCATGCATTCTGTGGTCCCTTGTTACAGCAGCCCGAGGAGACAAACATAGCTTCCGACTCCTAAAATGTCAGTCCTTAACCTCCATGTGATTTCTTCTTTCCTGAGAGAGAACTCTGAGGGAATGTTGGAGAGGAAGGCAGTCAGCAGGAATAGGAAGCGGGGTCAGGAGGGGGCAGGTGATGATACAGATGGGCCACTCAGGAGGGAAGGTGTTATGTCCCCATATCCACAACTGGGTGGATTTCACACGGTGACGAGCACTACGACTGGGTGGGTGGAAAGCGTGATGGATTTGGAGGAGGGACACCGGCACACCCAGGGGAGTCAAAGAGGGCTTCCTGGAGTAAACACCTGACTTGAGTGTTAAAGAGTAAATGGGAAAAAGGGGAAAAGGACAATAAAGAGCATGGAGAAAGGAACAAGTAAAGGAACGACACGTGGTTGAGGGTTGCTGAAGAGGACCGTGGAAGGATGGGACACGCAGATGGAGAAGCAGGTCTCCCCAAACTCCTGGCTGAGAGCAGCTGAATAGATCATTCACTCAACCAACATTTATTGAGTTTCTACGGAGTCCAGGCAGTGGGCTGGAGATCCAGCTGGAGAGGAGACAGCTTCCCCCAGGAATCACAATCTAATGGATGGTCTTTCGGACTTGGCACTATTGGCATTTGGGGCCGGATAGGTCCTTGTGAGGGGTGTTCCTGTGCATTGTAGGTTATCAAGCAGCATCTCTGGTCTGTGCCTGTGAGACGCCAGGAGCATTCCTGTTCCCCATCGTGATAACCCAGACTGACTCCAGGCATTGCCCTGTGACTCCTGGGGAGCGAAGTCACCCAGACTGAGAACCTATATGAGAGACAGATTCTAAACACAATTGATTGTAAAGAGTCTAGATCTTTGTCCTAAGAGGAAAAAAAAAAAGGTCACGGGTGGGTTTGCGCCCACCTCTCAAGGGGGCGGATCTGGATAGGACCTTGGCATCCGAGAGCTCTGAGAAAAATCATGTACAAGCCGGTGGAATATTGACTCCAAGCCCCGAATCCACGGAGAGAAACAAGTGAATAAAACATAGCGAGGCCCGACATATAATGATGCCATTTGAATATGGCCTCTTGCTCCGAACCATCAAACCACCGCTGCTGTTTTGTTTAAAGAAAAAAAAAATGACCAACAGAAAAATTGGCAGGTGACATCAAAGGCCTTGGGGGCATCTGGATTTCATTATCCACCTCTCATCTTTTATTTAACAAGGAAGTGGGAATGTTTCCAGGCATTTGGGGGAATGGAAATCGTGGAGCATTCAAGCACATCACGAAGAAGGCGAGGTATGAAGGCCAGGGAAGGGGGGTTGTGATGGGGGAGCCCGGGGTGCTCACACCTCTCTGTACCCCAGCTGGCCCTGGACACTGGGGTAGAGGAACCTGAGACGGGAATGCAGTATAGACAGAAGCAAGTTTAAAAGCTTTGGAGTCCTGGTTTCAAATGTGATCTGCCCCTGCTGGTTGTAGAGTGGGGTTTTGGGCACGTTACTTTCACCTCTGGGGGACTCAGTTTCTTTAGTGAAACCCTGAGAACAGTCAGACCCACGGTTGTAAGAATGCAAGGACATACACAGAGCCTTTAGCTCAGGGCCTAATGCATACTAGGGATGACAAAAAATGGGGAGTACCATGACCCTGGTCGTTTTTTGGCAGATGCATGCTCTGTCCCCAAACTACCTCCCTAGTACCATGTCACACGTCTCCTCATTCACCATGCTTTATCCACACCAACCTTCTTCCGTGAACATAGTAACATTGTTCCTGCCTCAGGACCTTTGCACATGCTGTCCCCTCTGAGTAGGGCCATGTCACTCCACTCTGCACTTAGCCAATGTCTACATGTCCTTGAGAGCTTGTCTTAAATGTCACTCAATCGGGGGCGCCTGGGTGGCTCAGTGGGTTAAGACTCTGCCTTCGGCTCAGGTCATGATCTCAGGGTCCTGGGATCGAGTCCCACATCAGGTTTTCTCTCAGCAGGGAGCCTGTTTCCCCCTCTCTCTCTCTGCCTACTTGTGATCTCTCTCTGTCAAATAAATAAATAAAATCTTAAAAAAAAAAAACTCACTCAATCGGAGACAATTTCTTTAACTGTCCAGCCTAAGCCAGATCCTCCTGGCCTCATCCCTCATTGGGCTCTTTATTTGCCTTCCTATCCCTTACCACAATTTTAGGGTTTGTAAAATTCTGTGGTAATTAACCTGTTTATGGGCTATTGTTGCTCCTATGTACTACAAGAGCAGGGACATGGGTTGGCTGATGGGCTTATAATCGAAATACCTAAGATCATTTCAAAGAGTCCCAAGTGTTACAAAGGAAACACATACGGCACTGAGATTGAGGATGACAAGGTGGTCAGGAAGGCCTCTCTGAGCAGCTGAAGCTAAAATCAGAAGGATTAGAAGGAGTTAGCCATGAAAATAATAGAGGTAGAGATGGGAAAGGTATTCCAGGGAAAGGGAAGGCACGTGCAAAGGCCCTGAGGCAGGAAGTGTTTGCATGCTCTGGGAACTCACTGGACACCAGTGTGGCTGGAGCTCTCTGGCAAACGGCTTGGAGGACGACGATCATGACTGGGAGGTAGTCATGGTCAGCCAATGGAGATGCCAGCGGGAAGAGCCACAGGAAGTGTGGATGGAGTCAAGACAGATGTTGGATCTGTCATGACCTTAAAGTCTGGCAGGGGGAGATGCCCTTTGCTACCTCCCATAATATACAAAACAGTGGGCAATCCTGTGCTTAGAGAGACAGCCTGAGGAACCCCCTGTGGCCAGCTGTGTGCCAGGAGGAGTTGGCCCATGGGAATGGGTGAGGCTGACGACTGGTCCATATCTTTTCTCTGCTCCTCCCACAGCCTGGCCTGCATGGATGGAGGAGGCACAGCTGAGCTCACGGCCCATCTCCCTTTCCATGCAGGCCCTTTACATGCATACATGTGAGGCTTGCTGGGGTGTGAGGCCCCCAAGACCCAGGTGTGAGTCACCCACGCCAGCATCCCCAGGCCTGGAAGAAGGCTGCCCAGGGGCTCGTGTGCATCTTATCTCCATGTCAGCAGTGACCAGGACTCTCGCTTCTCGTTCTCTTCAGCAAGGGGTGGTAGATGGGGTACAAGGCCAAGAGGCACAGCCTTCCTTATCGTCCCAGAAGCAAAAGGAAAAAAAACAAACCCTCGTCTGCACTAACAAGACACTCCCAAGCTCCCTTCCAGGGCACAGGCCTTGGGAGGTGATGACAACTCTTCCTAAGAAAGGATGAAGTCTGGGAACAGGGTCCCAGAGTGGGGGCAGGGAGGGGGGAGGAGCCACAGAGACCATGGCCATAAACACCACGGGGGTTAGGCAGTGTAGACCCTCAGAAACACCACTGGCTGGAGTCAGAGACTCCTCCCTGCCCTGCAGCAGGAACACTCTGTCCATCTCCCATCTGGGCTTCCTTCCTTCCACCTGTAAAACAGGGCAATGAGTTTAGTCTCTACCCTCTAGAGTAAGTGACACAATAGCGTTAAAGGGCTTCACGTGGCACATGGGAGGGAATTCTGCGCCGGACTCAAGATTGCAGCATTAACTCCAAGCCAAGACGGCCTGCCTGCTGGCTTGGGACTCACCAGCCCCGACAACTGCATGAGTCAGTTCCCCAAGATCTCTCAGGCAGAGATAGAGAGAACAGAGCTGGACAGGTAGAGATCGGGAGATACACACACACACACACACACTGTGGGTCCATTTCTCTGGAGAACCCTGAGTAACAGAGTTTGATATGCAGAGCAAAAGGTTCAAAGCAGTTACTTAGAGACTGCGGGGGTGGGGAGAGGCAGAATTTTATTGATTAGTAACTAGAGTGCTGTGCACTTTTGTGTAACTTGTATCCGTTATACCAACACAGATTAATTGTCTTTACCATTGAAAATAGGGGAAGTAGGGGCACCTGGGTGGCTCAGTCGGTTAAGTGACTGCCTTCAGCTCAGGTCATGATCCCAGGGTCCTGGGATCGAGTCCTGCATCGGGCTCCCTGCTCAGTGGAGAGCCTGCCTTTCCCTCTCTCTCTGTATGCTGCTCTGCCTACTTGTGCTTTCTCTCTGTCAAATAAATAAATAAAATCTTTAAAAAAAAATAGGGGAAGTAAGAGACGGGAGCAGAAGGGCAGGAAAGGACAGGACAAGAAGAGGAAAGTCTGTCCAGCCTCCACCGTTCTAGCCTTTGCCCTCTCCTCCTTCCCATCCTCTCTGCAAGCCTTGATGAGCAGGTCCTGGAGACAGGGCTTCTAGAGTGAGGGGAGATGGGGCTGCTCCCCAGGGATCGAGGCGAAAACACAAATTACTCCCGGAGGCGGACTCAATTTCAAGTTCTTCAGCTCCCCGGATGCCGGCAACCCACTGCTTCTGAGTTGGAATTAAATGAGTTCAGCACAGCGTTACTTGTGATGTTTGGGAGCTGGGGAGGGCAAATCACTCCCCAATCTTTGACTTTATCCTTCTTGCATTCATCGAAGAGGTCAGAATGAAGAAGAGGAATTTTCTTTCCTGATTTGGGGGCAGGACCAGGAGAAGCAGCAGCTCTTCATTATCAAAGCTGGGATCGTTAAATATTCATTCAAATGCCTGTCACCCTTGCAGGAGGATGGGTGGATTTAAGGTTCGAATCTCACTGATCTATTATGCTTTTTGGAGCCCCAGGTGGAACTCTTTCATGCAGCTGCAAATTATAAGAACGCGCCATTCTTTGAAGGGAACTTTAAGTAATCAAATGCAACTTTTTCTTCACCCTGACATGTGACCTCCTATGCTGAATCTCATCAAGAAAGGCAAGTGAAGGAGCAGGGAGAAACTTAGGAGGGCGGCCCGTGCCCGCCAGCCCCTAGCGATCAGCTAAGAGGGAGAAAGATTCTCAGAGTCTGGGGTCAAGGGAGGAAGAAGAGGAGGACGAAGACAGAAGAAGAGCAGCCAGGAGAGAAAGAAATCATCTCATTTCATCTCTACAACAACCCTGTAGGCAGGAATTAGGTTCCGAGAGGTTAAGTGACCTGCCCAAGGTCACACAGCTAGCCCTGCACACCCCGGGGATTTGAATCTGACCTCTTAAGCCGGGTGCCCAATAGCAGCTGCCTCCAGACTCAACAGACGTCTGATGGGTCCTTCTTTACCAGTGTTTCTCAACCAGGGATGACTTTCCCCTCCAAGAGAACTCTTTGGTTGTCACAACGTGAGGAGGGTAGATGCTGGGGAAGCTGTTACACACCCACCGCATCAGAATTACGTTGCGTCAAATGTCAACAGCGTTGAGGCGGAGAAAGAGCTATGGGAAGGGCACTCACCATCACCCTCGCAAATCCCGGCTTCTAGCTTTCATCCTGGGAATCTAGAAACTCCACCCAGCACTCATACTTTCACCCCGTGCCCAGGACAAAACTTACTAGTAGTGAGCAGGTATTTGGGGGAATTCTTGCCTCTTGTGTTGGCCCTGGATACATAAATTCTCATCTAAATCCATGCTCACGCTCACAATTTCATGGTGCCGAGAGAGGCACAAACTTCTCATTAAGGGGCAAGGTCTAAGTTTCTCTCCACGGAGAGCAGTAAGAATCTGGGCTCCTTTGAAATGAAGCGCGGCCGTAATTAACATTAATGAAGCTCCTAAATCAGCCCACGTGCCAACATGCAAGGATCAACGCCCCGGCCCTGCCCGCCCCCCTGCAAATTATATGTAACATGCAGGAAGAACGGGGCGGGGAAGAATCCAAAGAGGAAACTCAATCTTCGATTTCAGCTGCCTAGGAACAGGAAAGGTCCACGGGAGCATTGAACCAGGGGCCCAGAGGAGGATTTGAGGGAATTAGGGGAGAAAATTCAGCTCTTTTGAGTGTATACGGAGATTAGTGTCTGGGGCAGACAAGGGACATCCTCCTCTGATTTAATCCCCACAACTGTTAAAAGAAGTTAATCTCAGTGTTGTCCCTGTTTTATAAATAAGAAGTCAACATACTTTTTTCAGGAAAGGGCCAGATGTAGATATTTTTTTCTTGTAGGCTATAGAATCTCTGTTCCAACTACTCAGCTCTGCCATGTTAGCACCAAAGTAGCTGTATACAACATATAAGGAATACACCTTTCCTTCCATCCATCCATCTGTCCATCCAACCACTCATCCATCCACCTACTCAACCATCCAAATGTCCCAATATCCATTCATCCATCCATCCATCCATCCATCCAACCAACAAACATTCATTGACAACCTACCAAGTGTCAGGCACTTTGGATATCAAAGCAAATGAGTCTCCTCCAAGCCATTCCCCAGATAGCTTTGGCCATACTGGTCTTCACTCAGTTCCTGGAACATGTAGGTGCTTTCTTGCCTCAGGACCTTTGCATATGTCTTTTCTCCCACTAAAACACCCTCTTCCATCTGCCCCCCCCAACTCTGTAGGGCCACTTCTATGATCCCTCTGATCTCAGCTTTAGTTGCACAGAGGAACTTCCTGACCCCCTCTCCCCTCCAGTCATTCTCAATCCCAGTACCCTCTGTTTCTTTCTTGGCATTTTGGACAATTTTAAATATTTTATGTATTTCATTTTGAATTTCTTTTGTGGGAGCCTTCCTTATTAGAATATGAATTCCAGGAAGGTGGAGATCAAGTCTTTCTCATTTGTCATCATAACCTCAGCATCTGGCACATAATATATATTCCCCAAGTAGTTCCTGAACTGAATTAATGGATTTGAATCCAGAGAAGATGGTTCCAAGGTATGGCTTCCACCCATTCCATCTAGCTAAGCTCAGATCCTACCATTCAATATGGCAGCCACTGGCCACGTGTGGCTTACTGAACACCTAAAATGTGGCTAACCTGAATTGAGATGTGCTGTAGGTATACAACACACACTAGGTTTTGAAGACTTCACACTGAAAAAAAAACTGTAAAATACGTCATTTTTATATTGATTATGAGTTGAAATGATGTTTTGGATTCAGTGGGTACAATGAAATGAATTATTAAAATCAATTTCACCTGTTTCCTTTTACTTTTTTTAATGTGGCTACTGAAGTTTTTTTTCAGTTGCCTATGTGGTTTGCATAATGAGTCTAGACCAGTGGGTCTAGAACCTCTGCAACTCTATTCCCAGACTTCTTAGTAATTAGCTCTCTGATGTTGATCCAGTCAATTAACCTCAGTAGGTCTTGGTTTCTTTATGCAACAAATGAATATAAGGACTTCTGACCTGCCAACCACATGGGTTGTGGCACAGCTCAAGAGAGATAATGGGTATGAAAGTGCCCAGGAGAAAATCTATACAAATACAAGCTCTTCTGTAATGAGATTTTCTGACTCTCTCCAAATCCCCTAGTGTGTTCTTCCCTCCCTCACTCGCTCTGGGATATGACCTAGCGTCTATCTTTCCCACCTTCCAATCCTCATGGCCTGACTTCTGGAGTCCATACTGCCATCAAGTGACATACTGGCACTCTCAAGTCTAGCCCTACGGGTGGGATTTCAGAGCTGAAGAGTCTGGCAAGACAAGCCCATGTCAGACTCCTCAAGTTCACCAAAGTCATTGTCTACTTTCCCGTCCTGCTTTGGGTGATCTTTCAAGTGAAGATGGAGCCATGGAAACGTGGTAATTCGGACAACCTCCTCTTACATTCCAGCTGCACACTCTTAACTATACCTTCAAGAAAGTCCTGTATAATTTAGGCTGACCGGGGCTGAGGTTTTAATTTTTTTTTAAGATTTTATTTATTTATCTGACAGAGAGAGAGAGAGATCACAAGTAGGCAGAAAGGCAGGAAGAGTGAGGAGGGGAAGCAGGCTCGCCACTGAGCAGAGAGCCCGATGCGGGGCTCGATCCCAGGACCCCGGGATCATGACCTGAGCTGAAGGCAGAGGCTTTAACCACTGGAGCCACCCAGGCGCCCCTTAATTATTTTTAAAATGTAGATGAGATACACTGGTCCAGTCTGCCTACCTTCCATCTCCTTTGGTTCCCACAAATGCACAATCAATTTGCTTTTGAGAACCCACTCCTTCCTGGGTCTCTACCCACTTGGTTTGTGTAGAGCAGACAGGTGTGTGCATACCTGTGCCAACCAGCTTATTCCACCTCCCTGGACACAACAGTGGTTTCAGAGATGGACATGAAACAAAGCTGATTTAGGGACGGCCAATCCCAGAACTTTACAGGAACCTTCAAGAACTTTGCTTTCATCACTGAGGCTGGAGATCTGGAACTACTTGAGACATGCAGTTGGGGGAAGCAGCCAACCGCAAGGAAGCAAAGATATCATAGAGAAAGAATCTAGATGGAGTCCTTTCAAACTGTTTAAGCACCTAGATCCAACTATACTTGAAGCTGGAGATCCCTCTGAACTCTGCAGTCACAAAAGCCAATAAATACATTTTTGGGGGAAAAGCCAGCTTGAGGCTTTATCACTTGCAACCAAAAGAATCCTGTCTACTGCAAAGAGAGTACAAGTATAGTGCATTTTCAAATAAATTTACTTTTATGACTTTTAATTAATTTAGTAACTCCCTCTGGATTAACAGAGTGTTGGCTAGAGGAGCTGCTAAGAATCTTTTATAACTAGATTATGAATTAAGTATAAAGAGGCTCTTCTAAGGTCACTAGACATGCACAGAGGTCCATGAGGAGGGCACTTTCTCTGGGAGTATTTTACTAAAATCTGATTATTCATTGTCTGTGGAAGAAAAAAAAAGTGCTCGGCAAAACCGAACTTTAAATTAACATGGCCTGTAGGGTTTTATTCTTATTACTTGAGAGAAACCTCCTGTCAGACTGCTGCCTGGCAAACCTCCACCTTGATTTTGAAATCCTGGCCCCGGGCCACCCTGTCGGTCAACCCACGAGGTCAGTGGGTGAGTGGCTCGTGGACAGATGCAGATGGGGAAACTGAGGGTCACACGTGCCCAGCCAGAATTAAGTGTGTGAACTTCAAAGTCCAGCTTTGCCCTCCAAGCCAGGCTCCCTGTTCCGAAGATTAATGAGGCAACAGTTGTCAAGGAACTGGAGGTGTTTCAAACAAGACAGCCACCCATCCCCTGGAGGCTGTTTTTAGCCTCTTCTGCAAGGGGTTTGAATACCTATGCCCACAGTGGCTTTGGCTGAGCACGGCCTTTCAGCTGTGTGCCGGCCTCTGCTCTGTTCCCTCTGTCACATATAATTTGAATATGGAGACTCTGACAAGGTCCAAGGCAATGACATGGCGTAACCACCATCTCCCTAAGAGAGAGGACTTCTAACCTCCTGACCAATCACCCAGCAATGGACCCCAGCAGGCTTCCTATTTGGGTGGACTTCAAGGAAAGAATGTGAAATGGGTTCGCAGGGGGTTGGATTTAGTATGCAAAGAGGTGACCTGGAGAATAGCATCTGGACGACAGACGAATTATGGCTGGCTCTCATGAAGTTTACCTTTAGATGTGGGGGCGGCATTTTTTCAATGGAGAAATGTCGCATTAAAAATTCCCTACTTCTGGGGGTGCCTGGGTGGCTCAGTGGGTTAAAGCCTCTGTCTTCAGCTCAGGTCATGATCCCAGGGTCCTGGGATCGAGCCCCATATCGGGCTATCTGCTCAGTAGGGAGCCTGCTTCCCCCTCTCTCTCTCTGCCTGCCTCTCTGCCTACTTGTGATCTCTGTCAAATATTTAAATAAAATCTTAAAAAAAAAAAAAGAAATTCCCTACTTCTGGCTTCTTGGGATAAGTTAAAATAATTCAGGACCTGCCTCCTACATGGCAACAGTGAGGTGGAGATGAGAGTGGCTGCCCTCCGTAGGTGCGCCATGGGCTGGCCTGTTGGCCCCACTCTCCACCATGCCCTATAGGGACTCCTTGAGTCCGAAGGAGAATGTCACTTGCCATTCATCATCTTACAGTAGGGCCTCTTCCTCCATTTGCACTTCCTGATGGATCCCACTAAGTACTGGAGTTTGTAAGCTCTGCAAAACATACAGAAATCAACTGCACAGTAAATTGTTTAGGTAACACCTAAACAAGCGAGGAGGTGACATAAGATGTTCCTAAGGTCCCTTCTAGCTCTGGCCTTGTATGATTATATGAACAGGCAGCGTCAGAACAGTCAGAATACGAGAAATGTCAGGAGCCTGGGGGAATGGGTGTGTCTCCCTCCACCCTCACTGTTTCTTCCCATGTGCAAGGAGCTCCACCAGCAACCCCTTCGGGGTCCCTCTGCAGCCTCAATCACTCCTTCCGAGGAGAGAGGCTGACTCAGAGACACGAGTCTGGCAGAGGAGCTTGCACACGTGCCCTCTGTCCTTCTTATGTTCTTCAGACTGGCAACAAATCACCTGCACAAAGTACACAGAATCCCATCTGCCCCTCCAGGCCTGAACTTGTATCTACAAGTACCGGGTTCACCCCTGCTGAGGGGGACCATCCCTGATCAGGTGCTGCCAGGGACTGGGTGGGTCTGATCAATGTTGGGGGGCAGGTGGGGGAGATTCATACTCAGAAGATGGCTCGTCCACGGATGGAAGTCACATTCTCCAATAGCTCTGAGTCGCAAAGGGGTATATTTTGATCCTCTCTGCATCATTACTTAAGTTCTATTTCTCAAGTGATTCAGAGCACATGCAGAGAGTGGGGGAAGGAGAGCTAGGTACTGAGTGTCCTGAAGACCCCGCAATCATCCAGGCTGGCTGTTCTTAACATTTTAGGGTTCATTACCCTTTCCTAAATCTGATGAAGGTCATGGCCCCATCTTGCCTCCCCCTGTTGAACGCACCTGTTTACACCACATTCCTGTATCCAATAACAGGGTATTCACAGACCCCTGAAGCCCATTCATAGGCTCCAGAGTTTTTCGGATCCCTGGTTTGTTCCCACCCCCAAAGAGGAGTTCTTCAAAGTGAGAAGAGACAGAGGACAGATTGCTAAAAGCCCCAACATCCTGACCGGCATCCTCCTCACTTGGCCGTATCAGATGGATTTATTCAATCAACAAACTCTAAATGCCTCCGTGCCAGACACTCAGTGGCCATGCATTGATGAGCACCACCATTATTCCCAACAAGGGACTCGAACCTCAGAGCCCTTATTACACAAATGGAAGTCTAAGCACACACCATGATCAATGCTCTCATGGAAAAGAACTGTTCTTGACAAAGGAGTCTGACATTTGGAGGTGGTAAGGTAAGGAAAAATTTCTTGAAGAAAATGACTCTTCAGCCCAGATCTGAGACCTGAGGAATATATAGGAATTGATGAAAGGGGGAAGGGACAGAGAGGAAGCATCCAGAGGGAAGGGCGTGGGCAAAGTCCCTGAGACAGGTGGGAAAGGAGAGTGGCATGAGATGGAACTGGGAGGAGAAGATGGGAAAGGTAGGGCAGGTGACACATAGAGGAGTGTTGAGCAGTGGGATCCTATGGAACCCTATAGGCGTGTAGGTCCCATTCAACATTCAGACCCGCAAGTGGTGTGTGTCGGGGGGGTGGGGCGGGCAGAGGGCACTAATTTAAGCTCTGACAGAGAGTTAAGAGGTTTGTAAATTCAACCCAACTTCCCACGTCTGGGACAATTTCTCCAAAGGAAAGAAATCACTGAAAACAGGGGGTTAGGTGACCCAACATACTCACAGTGGTGTTATCCTTAAAACAGAAGCTCTGGAAAAAATGGAAATCTCCAAATAAAAGAGGAACCACTCAAGAACCATGGGTCTCAACACGATACTATGGGCCAATCTGAAGAAATGGAAATTCCATTCAAAGGAGAAATTCGGGAGAAATGTTTAGGATAAATGAAGGGCTCTATATGAATGTAGGCAAGAAATGGAAGGTAGTATATTTGCATACTTATAGGTAAGTCTAGAAGGTTATACAGTCAGAATGATGCTATTCACAGTAACCATGGGATATCAGATGTCTCCTAAAAAAAAAAAAAAAAAAAAAAAGAATTATGGTAAAGGCCCAAAGCTAAAAATAAAAGACGTAAATGACCCTACTCTCTAAAGAGAGCTGCCCATGAGCCAGAGTTGGCACCAGACTCTTTCCCACATGGATAACAAAGAGGGAGCAGAGTCAGCCCCACACCCCGACTCTCACCTGTCCCCTCCTCCCCAGTCTGTGGAAGAAGAGGCAGGGGGATGGGATGGGTTTGGGTCTCCCACCTTGTGAGGGTGTAAGATCCAGAAAGTGAGTGCTTTCCTATTCCCCAGAAGTGCCTTCAAGGGAGGGAAGCTGCTTTCTCATTTCCTAGTTGTACAAAAGAACGCTTATTGCATATTTCTGCCTTGAACTTCTAGCATATGCTTTAAGTAAGCTAATCCCTTAAAGATCCCTGAAATTCTAAATTTCTTTATCTAAGTATTTCAGACTCAAGCTGTCTTCAAGTCCTGCTCTTACTATTTATTTCAGTTTATTCTTTGAAACATAATACGTCTGGGGGCTAGGATTTAAGGTGTATCTTTTAAACTATACCCGACATCCATGGCAATGCCTCTCAGATACTGAGGAATCGGTACAGGTTCTCGTCTATCTGGTGCTTATACCAACACCGGACTTTTCCTAAATTGGGAAACAGTGAGTGATATAACCTTTGCATTCAGTCCCAAAGAGTCGTAGATTTTTTTGCGGTTTTGCTGCTGCTAGCGACCCAACCCAGCATCATCTCTCTGGGTCATTAGCAAAAAATAGTCTTGGCCCCCTACCTCCCCTCCACGCAGTTTTGGGCTGCTAGATGCTCCATGATCCACATCAAACAGGCAGGGGGTCTGCACTGCCAGGACATCGCCAATGGCATCATCCCAGATGCACAAGAACATGCCAAGAATAAATGGGAGAATCAACAGAGACAAGAAACATTTTCGATCCCTTACAGAGATGGCTGTGAGTGTGCAGCCCTGGCTTGATGAGTCACTCGTTAGGAAAGAAGAAACATGACCTTTTATTATTGATTCCAGGAAGACTCGGGGGTGGCGGGCGGAGAGATTTCAAGAAGTCGATGGAGTCAAAGACAAGGGGAGGAATCAGACTTGGCCAATCTGGTTAGATAGGATGTTCTTGGGACAGTGAGAATTGAGGCGATGACTGAAAAAATTAGAAAACTGGTTAATAAGAACGGGGATGCGGGGTAAAGTCACTTAATGTTATTACTCCTGGCTTAATCCATTTTCATACACACACACACACACACACACACACACACAGAAGATGACAAGGGACATAGAGCGCAAAGAATCAGGAAAGAAGAAGAAATTCATCTAGTTTTTCTCTCCCAACTGTCCAGCAGAAGAAGGGAATTGAGAGAGGAAGAAACAGAAGGAGGAGGACAAGGAGAGAAGGGATCAGGGAGACGACAGTGATCAAGACAGTGAGTTGCTGGGATAAGAACAGGCCAGAATAGAGAGTCCTAAAATAGACTCATATAAATAGCCAGTTCAGATCCAACAAAGGTACCATTTAACTCAGTGGGCAGTGGGTGCTCTTTTCAACAAATGGGGCGGGAACCACTAGATGTTCATATGGAGAATAATGAGCCTCGACCCTTACCTCACACCGTACGCAAAAACTAATGTGATATGAATAATACACCTGTCATAAATCCTAAAATTATAAAGCTTCTAGAAGCAAATAGGAGAATATCTTGGTGTCTTTGGGAATTGCAAAGATTTCTTAGGATAGAAAAGCACTAAGCTTTTCTAGTGCTTTTGGGATAAATGGGACTCCATTAAAATGGAAAACTTTGGCTCTTTGAAAGACAAGAGAGTGATAAAGGAAGCTCCAGACCGAGAGGAAGTAGGCACAATACTTGTCCTGACAAAGGACCTACAACACGGTAATGGAAAGATAAGCAACCCAATTTAATAGCAGGCAGAAGATTTGAACAGATAATTCGATAGAGAGAGAAATGGCTAGTAAGTCCACAAAAAAACATTCACCGTCTTTAGTCATCAGGGAAATGCAAATGAATGAATTAATTAATGCAAATTAAAACACAATGAGATACCATTCTCTATTGCTACTTCAGGTCGGATAATTCTTTCCCAGAGGGTGAAGGTGGGGTTGTTCCGTGGCTATCAGCCTCCTTGGTCTCTACCCCAGGGGCTGGATGCCAATGGCACCCTCCTCCCAAGTTAAGACAACCAAAAACGTCTCCAGACACTGCCAAATGTCCCCGAAGAGACAAAACGGCCCCATGCTGAGAACCAAAGATCCAGAGCCACTGACTTCCCTGGTGGGGCTGCAAACCCTACAAGCACTCTGGAAAAGTTTGCCAGTTTCTTCGAAAGGAAAGCAAATACATACACTATGACCTAGGAATTCTACTGGTGGGTATGTACCCAAGACAAATGGAAGCGTACGTTGACCAAAAAAGCCCATGTAGAATAATCATAACGGATTCCTTCTCAATACTCCCAGACTGGAGACGCTCCAAATGTCCATCGGTATGTGTGGAGTCAACTGTCCTGTGTCCTCAAAAGATATCCCGACGTCCTAACCTCCAGGACCTGGGAATGCGACCTTAGTTGCAAACAGGGTCTTTACAAATATAACCAAGTTCGGGGAAGATCATACTGGATGAGGGCGGGCATGAAATGGAAGGGCTGCCATCCTTTTTTTTATTTTATTTTAAGATTTTTTATTTCTTTATGTAACAGAGAGAGAGAGAGATCACAAGTAGGCAGAGAGGCAGGCAGAGAGAGAGGGGGAAGCAGGCTCCCTGCTGTGCAGAGCCCGATGTGGGGCTCGATCCCAGGACCCTGACATCATGACCTGAGCCAAAGGCAGAGGCTTAACCCACTGAGCCGCCCAGGACTGGCATCCTTATAAGAAGAGGGGAGAACATACAGAGAGAATAGGCATTGGTAGACAGAGGCAGAGATTGGAATGATGTAGCTATAAGCCAAAAACAACAACAACAACAACAAACAAAAAACAACAAACAACAAACCACCAGTGGTTGCTGGGAACCCCCAGAAGCTGGAAAAGACAAGGAAGGATTCTTCTCTCGATCCTTCAGAGGAAGCCAGCTCCATTTGGCACCTTGATTTTGTACCTCCAGCCTCCAGAACTGTGAAATAATAAATTTCTGTTATTTTAAGCCACCAAGTTGTGGGACTTTGCCTCAGAG
This sequence comes from Mellivora capensis, assembly GCA_004024625.1. Taxonomy (NCBI): domain Eukaryota; kingdom Metazoa; phylum Chordata; class Mammalia; order Carnivora; family Mustelidae; genus Mellivora; species Mellivora capensis. The sequence continues at coordinate 18,142 of PISX010009754.1, read as the reverse complement.
GCCCTAGGAAACTAACACAGGGAGGGTGGCTTAATAAACCGTGGTGTATTCATACAATGAAATATTTTTTGTTTACGATTTTATTCATGTATTTGAGAGAGAGACAGAGAGAGCATGAGTCGGGGGAGAAGCAGAGGGAGCAGGAGAAGCAGACACCCTGCTGAGCACGGAGCCCGACACTGGGCTCAATCCCAGGACCCTGAGATCGCGACCTGAGCCGAAGGCAGACACTGAACCGACCGAGCCACCCAGAAGCCCCGAAATATTATTAATATAGAGTAATAAAGTAATACAAAGGAATGAACTGATATATACAGTATGGATTCATTTCAAAAAGATTATATTGAGTGAAAGAAGCCAGACACAAAAGCATACATCATACATGATTCCTTTTATATGAAGTTCTGTATGAGACCTAAACTATAGGATAAAGGCGAGAATGGTGGTTGCCTTCAAGGCGAGGGAGAGGACTGGAGAGGAGAGGCATGGGGGGAGCTTTCCAAAGTGCCGGGAAGTGTTCCAGATGTTGACTGGGGTGGTGGGTACCTGGAGATACCTATTGATCAAAACTCATTTAACTTGGGGTGCCTGGGTGGCTCAGTGGGTTAAAGCCTCTGCCTTCGGCTCGGGTCATGATCCCAGGATCCTGGGATCGAGCCCCGCATTGGGCTCTCTGCTCAGCTGGGACCCTGCTTTCCTCTCTCTCTCTCTCTGCCTGCCTCTCTGCCTACTTGTGATCTCTGCCTGTCAAATAAATAAATAAAATCTTTTTTAAAAACCAGCCTCATTTAACTTAAAACCTGTGTTTTTATTGATATAGAAATCAATACTCAATTTTAGAAGCTGAAATCAAGAGGCTAAAGGGGAGGGGAAAAAAACTGGGGAGCATGTGACCCTTTCACCGGAGAAGGGGCAGAGAAGGAGAAAAGAAAGCAAGGGGGTCACCGGAGAAAAACGACCAACTGCGGAACACCGGCAACTTTGAATATTTCCAGTAAGTTTTGTCATTTTGTTACACCTGTGCTCGTCACCACGGTTAAATGAACTTACCAATTCTCCACTGGAGGCCAAGTTTGCCCAGCCGCTCACAGCAAATTGGCCCAGGCAGACATCCCAGCTGCTGTCCATTATAACCCAGAATGGAACATTAACTTCTGAGAGGCCCCTCTGGCTCCCACAGAGCCCTAGACGCCCCACACTTCAGGAGCATTCTTGGAAATCTAAATGGACAACTGAGAAAAATTGGAGACACGGTGCCTGGTGAGCAACCCATGTGCGTCCCCAGGGCTATGAAACACTCCGAGGGCGGACAACGGTCCTGCAGCCCTCGCCCCTGCCCCCAACAGCACCAGGCTCCCATCTCTTGCAATGCTGTGGACCTTGCCATGCCGGGGCGAGCTGCCGGTGTCATCATGTAAGGAAGTAGCAACCAGAGGCCAAAGTCTCCTATGGTGCCCACGGTCAGGGCCAAGCCAGGCCAGGGGGTCACCACAAATGTGGGGAGAAGCACAAAACCCTTAACTTTGGCTCTGGATAGTCCAGAGTTCAAGTGCAGAGACTACTTCTCCCCGGGGCTCTGTATACCATCAATTCCTCATCTGGGAAATGGGAAAAATGTTACAAGGTTTAAGGGATGCTGGCATATCAGGAACCTGGGCTCCAAAAATACTGGTTTCCTCTTGTGAAATGCAGTCCGGAGCGCCCTTGACATGAGGTTGTAAATGCCCCATGAATTATATCCCTTGCATAGAACAGTGTACCCTGCCAGGACTTCCTTTTCTATAGCATTGGCATTTGATAAAACACTTCTACGCACATTGCAGAGTCTGGCCACTTTCAAAAGGTTGATGCTGCTTTGACCCTCTGTGGACTTTGTTCTCAGCTGGCTCAGCATAAGAGCACCCTTCCTGCACAGATGTCTTAGAGCAGCTCTAGGGAAAGGTCCCCATAAATTCACACTTGGGACTGGGCTTGCATGTGAGTCGATAAGCACTGCTTGAATACAATGGTGTATTAGTCATGTTTAAAAACTGAATTCCAGGCAAGGACAACTCTAAGAGGTTTGTCAAAAAGACCAATAAAGAATGCTTCCTCTGGCACAGGCCAGATACTTCCACATTCCTCTGCCTGCAGGACCAGGGCTGGAAATGATGAGGCAGGTGTCTTCAGCAAGGCCAGTGTCTCTCACTTCCACTCCTGCCTTAAAGGGACATAGCTGCAAAAGGGCCATCCTGTGCAGCTTCTCTCATATTCACTGTGTAATAATGGACAGCACTGCACCACGAGTCAGGAGGGATGGCCACCAATGATACAGGGGGCTGGGTAAGTCATCCATCCATCCATCCATCATTCATCCATCCATGTATCCAACTATCCATTCATCCATCCATCCATCCATCCATGCATCCATCCATGTATCCACCCATCCATCCACCCATCCATCCATCTATCCATCCATCCACCCACGTATCATCCATCCAAAAAACATTCGTTGAGAATTTAACTATGTACCCAATGCTGTGTTAAGGAGAGAAGTGAAAGAAATGAGTAAGACGGGGTCTACTTGAAAGAACTCACAGTCTGGGAGTCAGGAAAACAACAGACTTGAAATCTTCTGGATGAACAAATGACAGGCACGGGCATAGCAACTATAGACACAGTCTACCATACGTACGGCCATGAGTTCAGCCTCTGGGTCAGATCTGTATTGTGTCTGCAAACATTTTCTGGAAGGGCCAAATTAGGCTCCCCAGGGTATACAGTCTCAGTCGCAACTAGTCAGCATGAAAACAACTGTAGACAGTGTCTTGATGGATGAATGTGATTGTGTTCCAATAAAACTTTATTTACAAACACAGGTAGAGGGCCAGATTGGGCCCTCAGATTGGCTGTTTGCCCATCCCTGAGAGAGAAGGTGTGACCCTAGGTGAGTTATACAATCTCCCTATGTCTCAGTCTCCTTTACTACGTAAGACAGACGGTGGCAACAGCTTATGTCATTGGGTGATATAAGCTGATACTACACATAAAGCCCAGTGCCCATGAAATGGTAAGGATGCGATTGATGTTAGCTCTCTCTATTATTATTATGAATAATATTATTAATTGCACTACAGTATGATGATAGAAGTGGGTAGACAGAGGCAGAAAGATGTGCAGGGTCAGCTCCACATGAGGGAAACCAGGTATAACCAACCGTGGGTCCCTGAGCCCCTCTGCATTGACCCGTCAGGACAAGGTCAAAGCCCACCTAAGTTCCCCGCAGGGCTGCGTTGCTGTCCAAAATGCTTTCTGAAGACCAAAATACCCTCAGGTTCTTGCACACAGTGTTTCTGTGATGCAAAGGATGCAAGCAAATGCATCTGTACCTTCCCAGAGTGAAGAACATGTCTCTTAGACATTCCTTCTCACCCTCCCTGAAAACAAAATGTTTTAAGTATCAACCTCTTAGAGAGTGAAATCCAAGCTGGTGCCAACCTCAGGTCCCACAGGAGGACACTCCCCACAGCTTGACCTCCAGCTCAGATGCCTCCCACCCCCGCTCAGTGATGAAAGTCAAAGTACTTGCTAAACCTGTGACCGATTCAGCTGACCAATGCAAAAAGGCCACCTCCCTAACGTACACTTCATGATCCTGACGCAAGGCCAGGCTGGAAGGAAGGACCCAGTGACTGTCTCCTGAAAACCATCAAGCACCACTCTAGAAAATGAACCTTGCCAGCCCTCCTGGTAGCTTCCAGAAAACCTAGCCATGGCAGAGGGGGCCCCAGCTGGAGGCCTAGAGAGCTGTTAATATTTTTATTCTTCCTCTATTAATCCAAGTTAATAAATACCTCCAGCCTAAGGGGAGGAGGCAGAGGGTGGGGAGAGCTCATTGCTAGCAACCAGACAGCCCCCGGCCACGTTCATTTCAAATTACAGAGTCCCAACCGGGCCCATCAGAAGCCAGAGGCCAGGAGGCCATTGGAGATGACACACGTGGGGAAGCGAACAGCCCTAAAAGGGGGTCAGGGGCTCCCTTCTCTGCCACCAGCCACCAGAATAAGACGGCACAGCCTCCCATTGACTTCTGGTTACCTGTGTCACCAGGGCCACACTCTCCTGTATCCTGGAAGGCTTGCTGCATACCTGAAAGAATTAATTCACGGGAAACAGGAAGAAAAGGGCTCAGAGCAATTGGACTGACGCCTCGAGGCCAAAATCAGCCTCTCTGAAGATGATGCACAGAGTCATGCCCCTCCATGTTGAGAGTCTTTTCCAGAGGCTCCCTACTGCCTCCCACCTACACCATGCCAGACGCACCCATGCACACACACGCACACACACAAAGCCCAGCCCCCCAATTTTCAGTTCCCCAACCAGCCCTGGCTCCCAGGCCTTTTCACCTGCTATTGTCCTACCTGGATACTTTCCCTTTCTTCACATAGCCAACTCCCACTCAATCTCATCTTAGGTCAGGGGTGGGCCAACTACAGCCTGAAGGCCAAATGTGGCCCACTAGTTGTTTCTGTAAATAAAGTTTTATTGGAACACCACCATGCCCATCCACTGGCAAACCACCTATGGCTGCTTTTGCTTTACTACTGCAGAGATGGGTGGATGTAAGAGAGACCATAGGGTTGCAGAGCCTAATGTATTTACTACTTGAGCTCTTACAGGGAAAGTTTCCAACCTCCGTCTGAGATGATGGTTCCTCCAGGAAGCTGCCTCTGGCTCCCTCAAGCTCTTCAACCGGGTTCCTTCAGCCCTCGTATTATTTCCTCTCCCCTAGACCTTTCCGCACTGAATTATACATCGTTGCTTCCATCCTAGCCACAGCAACCAAACAACAACAACAAAGCCAAAAGCACCCAAATTAGTAAGGAAGAAGTCAAACTTCCACTGTTTGTGGATGACAGGATACTCTATATAGAAAACCCAAGAGACTCCACCAAAAAACTGCTAGATCTGATCGACGAATTCAGTAAAGTCACACGATACCAAACCAGTGTACAGAAATCTGTTGCATTTCTATACATCAATAATGGAGCAGCAGAAAGAGAAATTAAGGACTCAATCCCATTTGCAATTGTGGCAAAAACAATAAGATACCTCGGAATAAACCTAACCCAAGAGGTGAAACCCCTGTACCCTGAAAACTGTAAAACACTAATGAAAGAAAGTAAAGAGGACACAAAGAAATGGAAAGACATTCCATGCTCTGGGATTAGAAGAGGAAATATTGTTAAAATGCCTATTGGTTCAGCCACTCTGGAAAACAGTATGGAGTTCCCTCAAAAAGTTAAAAATAGAACTACCCTATGACCCAGCAATCAAACTACTAGGAATTCATCCAAAGGATACAAAAATAGTAATTCAAAGGGACATGTGCACCCCAATGTTCATAGCAGCAATGTCCACAATAGCCAAAACATGGAAGGAGCCCAGACGTCCAACAACAGATGAACAGATAAAGAAGATGAGGTATAGATCTACAATGGAATATTACACAGCCCTCAAGAAGAATGAAATCTTGCCATTTGCAACAACATGGATGGAACTAGAGGGTATTATGCTGCGGGAAGTCAGTCAAAGAAAGACAAGTACCATGTGATCTCACTCACATGTGGAAGTTAAGAAACAAAACAGATGAACATAAAGGAAGGGAAGGAAAAATAAAATAAGATGAAACAGAGAGGGTAGCAAACACTCTAAACTCCAGGGAACAAACTCAGGATTGTTGGAAGGGAGGAGGGTAAGGGGGAGGGGTAATTGGGTGATGGGCATTAAGGAGGCCACTCGAAGTAACAAGCAACTGATGAATCATTAAATTCTACCACTAAGATTAATAATATACTACATGTTAACGAAATTGAATATAAAATAAAATGTCTATACTACCCAAAGTGATCTATATATTTAATGCAATCCCTATCAAAATACCACCAGTATTTCTCACAGAGCTAGAACAATCTTAAAATTTGTATGGAACCACAAAAGACCTTGAATAGCCACAGCAATCTTGAAAAAGAAAAGCAAAGCTAGAAGCATCACAATTCCCAACTTCAAATTATATCACAAAGCTGCAGTGATCAAAACAATACGGTACTGGCACAGAAACAGACACATAGATCAATGGAACAGAACGGAAACCCCAGAAATGAACCCACAACTGTGTGGTCAACTAATCTTTGGCAAAGCAGGAAAGAATGTCCAATGGGGAAAGACAGTCTCTTCCGCAAACGGTGCTGGGAAAACTGGACAGCAACATGCAGAAGAATGAAACTGGACCATTTCCTTACACCACACACAGAAATAAACTCAAAATGGATTAAAGACCCAAATGTGAGACCTGAAACCATAAGAATCCTAGAGGAGAAACCATAAGAATCCAGGCAGTAACCTCTTTGACATCGGCCACAGCAACTTCTTTCTAGATCTGTCTCCTGAGGCAAGTGAAACAAAAGCAAAAATAAACTATTGGAAATGCATTAACATAAAATGCTTCTGCACAGCCAAGGAAACAATCAACAAAACTAAAGGGAAGCCTTCAGAATAGGAGAAGATATTTGCAAATGACACATCTGATAAAGAGTTAGCATCCAAAATACAAAGAACTTAATGTAACTCAACACCTCCATAAAATGAATAATCCAATGGGCAGAAGACGTGAGTAGACATTTTTTCCAAAAAAGACATACAGACACATGAAAAGATGCTCAACATCCCTTACCTTCAAGGAAATGCCAATCAAACCCACAACGAGCTATCACCTCCCACCTTCCAGGGTGGCTAAACTCAATAACACAAGGAACAACAGGTGTTGGCGAAGATGTGGAGAAAGGGGAACCCTCTTGCACTGATGGTGGGAATGCAAGCTGGTGTAGCCACTGTGGAAAACAGTATGGAGGTTCCTGAAAAAGTTAAAGCTAGAATTACCTTACAATCCAGCCATTCCACTACTGGGTGTTTACCCAAAGAATACAAAATACTAATTCAAAGGGATACAGGCACCCTGATGCTCAAAAGCATTATCTACAATGGCCAAATTATGGAAGCACCCCAGTATCCATCGTCCAATGAATGGATAAAGAAGATGTGGTATGTGGGTACACGGAATATTGCTCAGCCATCAAAAAGAATGAAATCTTGCCATTTGCAACCATGTGGATGGATCTCGAGAGTATAAAGCCACACCAAATACATCAGTCAGAGAAAGAAAAATGCCATATGATTTCCCTCATATGTGGGATTTAAGAAACAAAAGGAATGAGCATAGGGGAGAAAGGGAGAGAGAGGCAAATCAAGAAACAGACTCTTAGCTATAGAGAACAAAGTGATGGTTACCAGAGGGGAGGCAGGTGGGGGGATGGGTGAAATAGATCACGGGGATTAAGGAGGGCACAGTGTCGATAAATCACTACACTGTGCACCCGAAACTAATAGCACATTGTGTGTCAACTAACTGGAATTTGATTAAAAACTTAAAAAGAAATAAATAACAAATAAATGGATCCTTCCAGTCCGTCTCCTCGAAACCCTGAGCTCCGTGAGAGGAAGGCTGGTTTTTTTACAACACTGGCACCCCCGATCTCGGACCCATCAGAAGCCCTGGAAAATAAGCTGGTGGAACGAAAGGATAAGCAAAGGAGTAAAGGTTTGCTGTGGTGCTAGAGAGCCCAAGGACCCCACTAATGAGAAAACAACTAACCTCCCCACCAATCCTATGGATGCCCTGATCGGGGGACCACACTGTAGCGGTCTTTGGAGGAAAAGAGGAAAGGGGAAGGCCCAAGCATTAGTCCCATCCGAAGAACAAAAAAGGCCCCAAAGTCTCTCCTGGGGAACGGTTCCCAGAGGGACACGAGGGAGGAGTGAGGAAAGGTTCACTAACAGGTGGGGCGTGGACTATTATTCCAAGTTGGGACCCAAACTCTAGATCCTACCGTTGCTTCTGGTGCTTGGCACCCCGCTCAACACATTACTATTTTAGTCTGCTAACTAATCGCTCTTTTCTGCTCCACTGTAACCTCCTGGAAAGCAGGGGTCATTTGCTCACCGGGGAATCCCTGTAGGACATGGCACCATGTAGGCAAAAATGTATGACCCATGAATGAAGGAATGAATGAATGAAATAAAACTCATTCATCAAAGCCTTCCATCTGGCTTAAAGCAGTACAGAGTTACAGGTGGGGCCAGATTTCACTCTGGGGTGGACAAAGGACTGGCCCCTTACCCAATAAGGAACAAAGAAGAGCGCTACTTAACAGGGTAGTCATGACTCTTTTGTGCCTGCCTTCCAACTGGCATGTTGAGGCTGCACACCTGGCCCTGAAAAGCTTCTCCATCACGGCCTCCAGGTTCTGGATGCATTTCTGCGGTCTCAGCTGTCCTCAGCCTTGCTCCAACCTCTGCCCTGGCCTTCATCTCACTGCCTGCCTGCTTTGGTGCAACCATTCCACATGATTCTGGTACCAATGCCCCCTAGACATGCCCCCGCATTATCTTAAAACAAAGTGCCAGGCAGATGTGCACAGGTTCCCATCGAGGAGCCAAAACAGTGGAGAAGGTGGCCCTGGAAGGAATTTGTATGTCTCCCCATTTATCACACTAAAAAGCTACATGTCCAATTCCATCGACAGGGTCAAATATCAAGATAGAGAGCAGTGTCTTCTCTTTCCAGAAATGGCACCACCCTCTGGAGCAAGTAGATTTGGGGCATTTAATTTGGCAACAAGTGACATCCCCTCCCGGAAGGCTGGCGCCTGCCAGAACACAGAAAAGGAAGGGGAGCAGGAGAAGCAAAAGACTCAACATGATTACTGCAAGGAGAGATAAAAAGAAACCATCAATTCTGCTTGAGGAAGGAAGTCTCTGGGGAAACCCTGCAGCGTCCTGGACGCAAGACGGAAGCTTGTGACTGGGCACCTCAAACCCGAATCTAATAATTCTCATGCTTTTCCTTTTATCAGGGTAATAACGATCACTGTAATTCTGCATTCGAGATACCAGTGCCATGCAAACTGTAGCGTTTCACTCGCGGTGAAGCATTCCGCGGTTTGCATAAACAACAGGTCTGTAGGATGATGCTTCCAGATGATTTGGGGAACGTGTATCTAGGAGATAATCACAGCACCATAAAACCACGGGGTGCCCTGAATAGTAGCTAAAAAAAAGAAATATGTTTACCGGCTTAAGGATGACACCCTCCCTCTGGTTCTTTCTTAACCTCTAGCTTCGTTTCACATTCTAAGTCCCCTCCCCATCAAGAGAAGAACCATGTGCCCTAACCTATAGAATAAACGGCCCTGGGGAAAGACGGGAAGTCAGATATTCATCAAACATTCCACTTTGGATGGACAGATAGCAACTTTCCCAGAATGTTGTGTTGAGAAGGATTCTGAACTCATACTGGGGTCTGCGAAAAATGCCCACCCTTGGAACTGGACTGGGAATAGCCAGCCCTGGACTTATCAGATATGCCAACCCTCCCTTGGGCCATTTAATCAGAGCTGAACCAGGTCAGAATGGGTACTGAAATGTCTCCCCTGTCCATGCGCCCAGCCAACTCAAATACATACCCACGAGGTCCCATTAAAATGTCACTCACTTCTGCATGCCTTGGCTTTGTTCCCTTCTGCTCAGGAAAAATAAACGCCCCCTTGTTCAAACATACAAAGTGATCAAATGTGTAAACGTTACGTCTGCCTCTATTCTCCCACTTCCAATGCTGACCAGGGGAATCTGCCTCCACATTCCTCTCTATACATCCCTATTCTTACCCCAGCACCTGGTCCATGGTAGGGGCCCAGCAAATACTTGCTGGATTCATGTTCCATCACATCCTGGTCTCACCCTGAGAGTTTTTAAAACTAATAAGGGGTATGGACATATTTCCCCAAAGGGGAGATTTCTAACAAGCTCATTCCACAGTAGGACGGCTCTTCCCCCTCCAAAAGCCAGGCTCTGCAGCTCTGAGCAAAGCCTGGAAATTAACATAGTGGAGAACCACAGGGGAAACTCGGGACACCTCCTTGTTATCCCAACTTTGCCATCTACAATTCTTTTTCCTACCTCCGTGGACTTGTGTGTTTCACCCACTTTTTTTTTTTATTTTAAAAGATTTTATTTATTTATCTGACAGAGACACAGTGAGAGAGGGAACACAAGCAAAGGAAAGTGGGAAAGGGAGAAGCAGGCTTCCCACTGAGCAGGGAGCCCGATGTGGGGCTCGATCCCAGGACCCTGGGATCACGACCTGAGCCAAAGGCAGATGCTTAATGACTGAGCCACCCAGGCACCCCGTGTTTCACCCACTTTTAAAAGTTAAATCTGGCCTTTTGTGGTAAGAAGATAACTTGGAGGTGGTACTTCTCAAACTGTTTTCATGGTCTGAACCGCTTTCTGAAACTCTGCCGTATCAAAGGACCACCTTATTCACTTACTGGTTCTTTAAACATGATGATGATGGTGATGGTCGGCTAGTCTCATCTGAAGCAACAACTTCTAATGAATCCTGAATCTGATGTGTCAGCCACACTTTTTTTGAATTAAGACGTAAATGTTGACATAATTTGAAAGGTTTCCGGTTGTCCCACGTGCCTCTTAAAGTCACTGCCTGCAGGACTTGGGAGTCCCGGAGTGCCCCTAACAGATTATGCCACAAACACACAGATGCAACAAGGTAGCAAGCCGCGCCTTCTCCAGGGCTATCCTCACCAGGGATTCGAACCCAAGTCTCTCTTGGGCAAAGTCAGCCCTGTTGAGGAAGCAGCAGCGTGCGTGCCGCAGTTAAGGGATCTGGGGTCAGGGCTGGGTCCGAACTCTGGTTCTCATGACCCTAAGCAATTTGTTCATCCTCTCTGAACCTCAGTTTCTCCATCTATAATATGGGGTTAATGATAATAACCACCTCACATGGGGTGCTGTGAGGGTTAAACAAGAAAATGCCTGAGGCTTCATGGGCACTCAAAAAATCACCGATGCTGACATTATGATTATATTTTAAAGATGTATTTATTTAGGGGCGCCTGGGTGGCTCAGTGGGTTAAAGCCTCTGCCTTCGGCTCAGGTCATGATCCCAGGGTCCTGGGATCGAGCCCCACATCGGGTTCTCTGCTCAGCGGGGAGCCTGCTTCCCCCCTCCCCCCCCTCTGCCTGCCTCTCTGCCTACTTGTGATCTCTGTCTGTCAAATAAATAAATAAAATCTTTTAAAAAAAAGATGTATTTATTATTTTAGAGAAAGAACACCGGTGTGTGAATGGGGGAAGGGCAGGAGGGGAGGGAGAGAGAAAATCCTCAAGCATGCACCTCACTGAGCATGGAGCCCAATGAGGGACTCGATCCCAGCACCGGGAGATCACGAGCCAAAACCAAGAGTTGGACCCACAACTGACTGCACCACTCAGGAACCCCAGATACTGATATTATTACCAATACTCATTCATTCAACAAATGCACACAAAATATCTGTTGAATTCTCATTAAGAAACTAGTTCTGAGGGGCACCTGGGGGGCTCAGTCCTTAAGCGTCTGCCTTCGACTCAGGTCATGAAACCGGAGTCCTGGGATCGAGCCCCGCATCAGGCTCCCTGCTCCATGAGAAGCCTACTTCTCCCTCTTCCACTCCCCCTGCTTGTGGTCTCTCACTCAAATCTCTCACTGTGTCTCTCTCTGTCAAATACATAAATAATATCTTTTTAAAAAAAAGAAAGAAAGAAACTAGTACCGAGAAAGACTAGCAGGACCCTCACAATGCTAAGAGGAGTGGCAAAGACATTCTGGGGAATTAAAAAGATGGGAAGCAACTGTAGAAGGCCGCTGGAGATCAGGCAAGGTGAGCCATGGGGGGCCGGCATCTGGGAGCTGGGAGTGGACATAAGCCCCCAACCCTGACCAGGGCACAGGATCAGGGAAGAGTCCCAAGAAGGAGCTTTGGCACATGGTTAGACTGCCATATTTGGGATCTATTTTTAATAGAACCTGGCACATTCCAGCCAGATGACAAAAATGAAAGTGATAAAGAAGGATAAGAAAGACAATGATATTTAGTAGAAATGGTCTCCCAGCAGGCTGGACCTCAGCCACTGTGCCTGGGGACCCTCTGGGCAGCTCCTCTAGAAGAACCCCTGGTCTTGTCATTCATCTAGGACAAAAAGAAAGTAGTGAGGAGAGAAGGACATCACTTTCCCCCTGTGGCTCTAAATACTTACCTGATGGTCAAGAGCAAAAAGGCAAACAGGTGGCAACACCAGCCTTCTAAGAGCATCTAATCTCATAGACTCCAGAAAAATCCACTGGGACCAAAATGTCTGTCGCATCCCCAGTCCTAGTGCCTGAGCCTTCCTTTGATCCTTGAAAGAGCTCCCATCTCAAAGAGATCCTCCTTCCCCACAAATACAACTTTCATGTATTAAATAAATACATTGGCCCTGCAATTCCACTCTGAAGGATGCCTCTTAGAGAAACTCTTGCACCTGTGCACAAGGAAATACGTAAAGGAGCTTCTACCGCAATTCCAGTTACAACAGGAAAGGTGGGGAAGTAACTGAGATGTCCATCAACAGGAGAATCAGTACACAACGGCACATCCATACGACAGAATATCATACGGCAGGTGAAAGTAAATGACTAGAAGCGGTGTGTGTATCACCATGGAGCTTCCAAAAATGCTGAGTGAAAAAAAGCAAGCAACAATGTTATATCCATAGTTACAAACCAGTGATGAGAAAAGTGTAGAGGCCACAAAACAATACCAACCCATACACAGGAAGGACATGCTCTGAAGTGGGTTTGCTGCTGCCTCTGGGAAGAAGTAGCAGAAATGGGGGTGGGTTTTCAGGGGGATCTTCAACCTCACCTGTGAATTGTTGTCCTTGTTGTTGGGGAAAAAAAGAGCAAAGCAAATAGGAAAAAAAAACATTTGTATGCATTCACTCTGAGTCATGGGACCTAAAGGTCCCTTCTATTAGTCATTGTATTTTTCTATAAACTTTATAATTTCTCAGACATTTACACCCCTCAGGGGACAACCCCTGGGGATGGCATCACTGTGAGGTAAGGGTCTGGGAACCAGGATGCCTCTGTGGCAGCCAGCTATGTTCTGGCAGAGCCTGCCTGCCCACTGCTACTAGAAAAAGATCAGGAGGTCTGAGGTTCTGTCAAGGGCCAACATATCGTCATAATAGCAATGATATTAATAAGAGCCAACACTTACTCTGCACCATGCATGAGCTAAGTTTTTACAAACAGCATCTTATGCATGAAAAAAGAGAGAACACCTGCCTTTAGCTAGAGAGTCCACATCTTCTAGTGCCAGAAAATAAGGCCATCCTCAAAGAAGGATAAGAACATGTCTAAAGGAGACAGGACCCAGCTTGAAGGGGCTTCTGCTAGCCACATGGAAGACGAATGACCACCAGAATAAATAGTGACAGTAAAGGACCACAACCTACTGAATTAGGTAAGAATCCATGAGACCACATGGATATAAACAAAGAAGGAAGAAAGGGAAGTTTTTTCCTTTCCATAGAAAGCTGACTAGCAAATATGGAAGAAATGATGGAATTAGAAATGACCGTTTGGAAACCATCACAATAATACTTGATTCAGGCAAGAATCTTCAGTGGATGTTAACGTCAGTGGTGGAATTTTGAGCAGTAACAAAATATTTACATGGTTTCCAAGTATCTCCCCATTAGGTACATACTAACCTCAGTGGGTAAAATGGGCAGACATCACCTGCACCGAATGATCACAATTAGCAATACCAGTAACTGACCAAATCCAATACGCATTTCCTACTCTGATCACTGCCCTGCTAAAATTGTATAACCTGAGTCTAATTAATCGTAAAGAAAGATCAGACAATGAGGAAGTGGAGATGCAACATGGGGGGTTGGGGGGGTAGGAAAAGAAAAGAAAAGAAAAGAAACAAGATGGGATCGGGAGGGAGACAAACCATAAGTGACTCTTAATCTCACAAAACAAACTGAGGGGTGCTGGGGGGAGGGGGGTTGGGAAAGGGGGGTGGGGTAATGGACATTGGGGAGGGTATGTGCTATGGTGAGTGCTGTGAAGTGTGTAAACCTGGCGATTCACAGACATGTACCCCTAGAGATAAAAATACTTTATATGTTTATAAAAAATAAAAAAATGAAAGAAAAAAAAAGAAAGATCAGACAAATCAAAATTGAGAGATGGTGTACAAAACAGAGCGTGTCCTAGGGATACCTCCACATCAAAGGAAACTAAGGGGCCATGATAACGTGATTCACCACACGATCTCCCATTTTTCTTTTGCATTGGGACAACTGGAATCTGAATAAAGTCACACAACTAGGAAGTGATGAAGTCAGGATGCAGACCAGGCCATCTGGCTCCAGAGCTCATGGCCTTACCCACCCCAACCTCCAGGGTCCCTGCGGACTTTGGGCAAGAACGGGCTGCAACTCTAATACTTAGTCTGAATGAGGCTGGATAAAGCATGATCCCTCTTAAAGTCTATATCCTCACTTGCAAAATGGGATTAAATAAACCATGCAAAGTAAGTGATGGCCATCATGCATGTTATTAGAGCTATCATTCAATCAACAAACATTTTCATTTAGCGGAAATGTGCTGTGTATAGAGCTTAATGCAACTATATTAATGATTACCTGTTTTAGTTGGGTTCCCCCAAAATCAGACACTAAGGGAAATTTTGGGGGTGCAAGCAGTATATTTGGAAGGTAATCTCAGGAAGTAGGAAGTGGAAAGGTGGGGCAGGAAAGGGAGGAAAGCCCATAAAGGACGTGCTTTGAGAGATGGGGTAGGGGTGAGGCTCTGCCATCATGGGGTTGACCCTGTGGGGCTCAGTCCCTCTGGGGATCCTCCAAGAAAGTATATAGAACACAAGACAGAGGCAGGTGTTGGATAAGTAAAACTTCTCCTGGAAGTGGACCTGGAACCTGGAAGAGGGGGCACCAGGTCAGTGCTGGCCGGGACGATGGGACTGTGGATGAAACCCTCTTATGCAAAGAAGTAACAATACTTTAAAAAAATGATAAGCACAGATTTAACTGGAAATATTTATAAGTTATATACAATAGACATGTGATATAATACATGAATTGCAAAAGATCTTATTAAAAGACCTCACTGATTCAAAATAAGAAATTCAGTGTGATTTGGTGACAAATCTACCTTACAAGATTTTTAAGAGAAGCTACGGAAAAGAGGGAACACCTCCTTTTCCTCTTCTGCAAATGGGAATTTGACCTTGGCCTGACTCTCTAGGTCTAAGCCTCTGAATACCCCTAAAGGGGAAATGTCAACTATTTTACTAGACCTCACTCCTTGTGGTAGAATTGCCCCGGTTGACAGGTTACATATGGACTGGGAGTTCTCACCATGAACCTGAAGTATCTGAGGAGGGATCCACAGCCTTGGGGTCCCCTGAACAGCATGACTGCTACAACTACGTGTGTCTCCTGTAGTGTCCGTAGGAGCTACGTGGATGGAGCTGCTCCAAGAGCGACTGCTCCCTAAGTCAGGATGGCTCTCACACCTCCTTAACGTTCTTTCCACCTTGCTCTGGAAATGCCACTTGGAGGTGAGGGCGAGGAAAAGTAGCCCCTTGAGGATCCGCAGAAAAGACACCTGAGGCTACCCCACATCCTCCAAGGTCATTCCAATGCCAAGTGTGACCTAAATCAATCTGAGTGTGTGTCTGAATGCTTAATTAGACCTAAAAGGGCCCCTTGCGTGAACATGGCAGAAGCCTTCCTTTTTAACGAATATACTATTATATACAAACTAATCTCTCCACTAGGGCCCTTACACATCCATTAGAGTTTACTGAAATCATCAGCCCAATGATCCATAGGTATGTGTCAGGGAGTTTGAGGGCTTGGACATAATTAGTTTTCTAAGACAAACAAAAAGATCCCTCCTGAAATCTTACGTGCATAATTAACCTGTTGAGCAAAGTGTGTTCAAACTAGCTACAAGTGATACAGTCCAGACCACAGACAGATTCTGAATTCGCAGGAACCAGAACGAGGATGAGTGTGGATCTCAGCCTGCCTGGTTGCTTTCCTCGCCAGCCACCTGAGGACTTTCCCACGCTCCCCCAGGACAGCAGGGGTGCAATTGTACAGAAACAACACAGAAGCCTGAGAGCAGAGGCATGCACAAAGGCACCTTCCAGCTGTGCTTCGGGGAGAACAGAAAAATTTCTAAAAGGGATTAAGTGCAAGAAGGTCGTAAAGGGAATATCCCTATTTATGCAGAACTGACAAAGGCAAGTTGCATTAGTAAATGTATAGAGTGTGGTTCTGATTATGAAGAAAGTAAACTAAATCTATTATATATGCACATACAAACACACTATGTGTGTTGATGCAAGGATTCCCAGCAAAGGATTCCTGCAGTTCTAGCCTCTCTATGGCAAGGGGAAGGGGGACTTAGACCTTGTATGCCTGTATTTTCAAAATAAAGATATGGCTTCTGTAATGAAAACAAAATTATAATTCAAAATCACCTTTAAAAAAGATTTGCAAAAAAGTGAGGGGTTCACAATGGGATTCTTCTTGAACATTGAATTTCTCCCATGCATTTAAAAAAATGGGATCTGTAGGGCACCTGGGTGGCTCGGTGTGTTAAGCCTCTGCCTTCAGCTGGGGTCAAGATTTCAGGGTCCTGAGATCAAGCCTGTATTGGGCTCTTTGCTCAGCGGGGAGCCTGCTTCCCCCTCTCTCTCTGCCTACTTGTGATTTCTCTGTCAAATAAATAAATAAAATCTTTAAAAAATAAAATAAAATGGGATACATTTTCAGAAATCCAGCCTACTCTTTCAGATGCTCTGACAAGAGAAAGCAAGTCATTTGTATCACGGGCAGGCAGACAGATGGGTGAACGTGAAGACTTATAACTCCTAACGCACATAAGAACTGTTAGATTTTGGGGCGCCTGGGTGACTCAGTGGGTTAAGCCTCGCCTTTGGCTCAGGTCATGATCTCAAGGTCCTGGGATCGAGCCCCGCATCAGGCTCTCTGCTCAATAGGGAGCCTGCTTCCCTTCCTCTCTCTCTGCTTGCCTCTCTGCCTACTTGTGATCTCTGTGATTTTAATAAATAAATAAAAATCTTAAAAAAAAAAAAAAAGAATTGTTAGATTTTTCCTTTTTCCAACACTGTGGCCATGGAATCCGTGGACTGAAGTTAAGGTGACCAGAATCCCTGAGAGATGGCACAGACTTCATTTTCCAAATGGCTGACCATAAGCAATCGGTGCCAACTGATTCATACAAGTGTGGCCACAGAGCCTGAAGGAGGAAGACTGATAAGAACACCCGGGAGACTCTTGATAACCCCCAATGTTTTAGTCTAACTGTATCTACAAGATTAGATTCATAGAGCTATGTCAGTGTTTTTCAATATTTTTTTTCAGTATGAACCTTTAAGGAAACATTTTGGATTTTTGTTCTAATTGTCATCCCTAACCCCCAATAAAATTTTAATACTACAAATATACCATATCTCTATTTATGTAAGTGGCTCTTTGGAGGGTCATAAACTATTGTAATATCAGGTGGGGTTTTTTGTTTTGTTTTGGTTTTGGTTTTGCCTTCCTCTACCAAGAATTGATTTTTGCTCCCCTGGGGATGATTTCAGCCCCGCTGAAAAAACACTGTGTGTTTATATTATGTGTATATAGATTCTATATACATACATACATACATACATACATAGAAAACAAAGGACCAGCATATACTTTCCACTTTCTTCATCAATTTCTTGTGTTGTCTCAATTTCCACAATAATCACATATTACTTTTCGGGGGGGGGTATGGGGGAAGATTCCCTGCATGTATGTATGTGTGTATATGTGTGTGTTTCAAAAATGCCATGTAAGATTTTAAGTCAAAGACTATAAGAAGAGATGAGGAAGAACATTATATCATACTCAAAGGGTCCGTCCAAAAAGAAGATCTAACAATTTTAAATATCTATGCCCCTAACGTGGGAGCAGCCAACTATATAAACCAATTAATAACAAAATCAAAGAAACACATCAACAACAATACAATAATAGTAGGAGACTTTAACACGCCCCTTACTGAAATGGACAGATCATCCAAGCAAAAGATCAACAAGGAAATAAAGGCCTTAAATGACACACT
>PISX010009753.1:0-74128 GCA_004024625.1 Mellivora capensis | reverse complement strand
CAGCTTCTTTATTCTCTGTCATTTGGTCTTCTCTATCACTAATTCTTTCTTCTGCCTCATTTATCCTAGCAGTAAGAGCCTCCATTTTTTATTGCACCTCACTAATAGCTTTTTTTATTTCAACTTGGTTAGATTTTAGTTCTTTTATTTCTCCAGAAAGGGCTTTTATATCTCCAGAGAGGGTTTCTCTAATATCTTCTATGCCTTTTTCGAGCCTGGCTAGAACCTTGAGAATTGTCATTCTGAACTCTAGATCTGACATATTCCCAATGTCTGTATTGATTAGGTCCCTAGCCTTTGGTACTGTCTCTTGTTCTTTTTTTTTGTGGTGAGTTTTTCTGCCTTGTCATTTTTTGCAGATAAGATTATATGAAGGAGCAAATAAAATACTAAAAGGGTGGCAAAGACCCTAGGAGAATGCCCTTTAAAGAAAAAATTGAATTAACTGCAAGACTAAAGGATCATGGGGAGAAAGCCATGAATTCCGCGCTTTGCTTTCTTCTCCTCTGGAGTTCTGCTGCTCTCCTTGTTAAGTGAACTTGGTCTTGGCTGGATTTCTTTTGATCTTCTGGGGGAGGGGCCTGCTATAGTGATTCTCAAGTGTCTTTGCCCGAGGCAGAGCTGCACCGCCCTTACCATGGGCCGGGCTGAGTAATCCGCTCGGTTTCGCTTTCGGGAGCTTTTGTTCCTGAGCGCTTTCCGTAGGAGTCCGGAGGACGGGAATGAAAATGGCGGCCTCCTAGTCTCCGGCCCGGAAGAGCTGAGATTTTGGGGCTCCTCTCCTCCGAGAAAAGCCCCGGCTACTCCCATCTCCCTCGCCTCTGGCCGCGCTCCGAGCTCACCCAGCCTGCGACCAGTTCAAGGTAACCCCGACCTGAGAGCTTACTCCTCGGCTCTGTCTCTGTAGCCGACTTCCCCGCTCCAATACCTGCTAGCTCTGTGACACTCAGACACCCCCGATCCTTCTGTGACCCTGCGGGACCTGGGGCCACGCTGAACCCGCGTGGGCTTCACCCCAGTTTAGCCTCTGGAGCAATGTCCCTCCGTGGAGCAGACTTTTAAAAGTCCCGATTTAGTGCTCCATTGCTCCGCCGCTTGCTGGGGGCCGGCCCCTCCCCTGCGGTCTATCCTCCCGTCGCTTTCGATTCACTTCTCTGCCAGTCCTACCTTCCAGAAAGTGGCCGATTTTCTGTTTCCAGAATTGCTGTTCTTCCTCTCTTTAATCTCCCGTTGGATTTGTAGGTGTTCACAATGGTTTGATAAGCTGTCTAGCTGATCTCCTGCTACCTGATTTCGTCTCAGCTGCTACTTCTCCGCCATCTTGACTCTCCTTCTCTCTCCCTGTTCTTATTACCATGTTCTGAGAACTGTTTTCTTCTTTGAAAAATGCATGATATTGTTTTACATGCTGTGTTAAAAATTACACATCCTCAATTCATTTTCCTCAGTCAATTTCCCATGTATAGGAATTATTTTACCCTGTAATTCAAAGGTTCTTATCTGGGGTTCAAGGATGGAATTTAGAGCTCCATGAACATAGCAGGGGAAAAGTACTCTTGTTTTCACAACCTCTAACTGAAATTTAGCAATTCTTTTAATTACTAAAATAGGCAACAGGCCACAATAGTATCATCAGTACTGGTGAAATTGCTAACCACAGAAACTACAGATGTTTTTCTATAATGAACCTGCTGCAGAAGTTGAAGTATTGTTCATAATCATCACTCTGATGAAATGATGAGAGTTATTAGACACCCTACTAAATATTATCCAATATATTAATAAAGTAACATGTAATGCATTTGTTTTTTAAGTGCATTACATGCATTTTCATAGAATTAATTTCTTTTTAATCCTATGTATTTTATTTTTTGCACTTAAAAAGAAAGCATTATTCTTGGAAGAGCGCCACAGGCTTAATCAGATTGCCGGAAAGGATCATGACACAAAAAAATGTGAGGATTCTCTGCTCTAATGGTCGTCTGGCTGAAGCAGAACCACTTCTAAACATCTTGCTGCATGCACCAAGAGGGCTCCTGGAATGGTACCCGTCACCACACTTATTGTCAGCCCCGCCACTACTTCTATTATGAGCTCACATTTGTTGCACATTTGTTGTGCTTTCCAGTTACGGAGTCCTTGCTCCTCACCCACTAACATAGCGGCTATTCCCATTTCTTCTCCATAAACATTCTTCCCCCTGCTCCTAGGCTCTATACACTTTGTTACTTTATACACTTCGTTAGTTTTTCTTGACCTCCACTAGATGCCTCTGGCCAGTCAGTATCCTTTGCTCTTATCATTTTTTTCCCCTCCCCCCAAATCTTAGTATTACATTGTTCTGGTGCTTACTGCAAGGCCTTCTTCTTTCATCTATGCACTTGCCCTCGGTAAAGGAGAATTTCATCCGGCCTATCGCTTTAATACCACTTACACGCTAGCAACTCCCAAACTTGTTTCTTCAGTGCAGACTTCAGTCCTGAGCACCAGACTTTGATGTTCAGATGCCGACCCCACACCTGCACACCTGACGACCACATGGTTGTCTCAAACTTAACATTTCTAAGACGGAAGTTCTTGTCCTCATCTGGAATCCTATTTCCAATGATGGCAACTCCATCCTTCCAGTCGTCTGTGACCCTTATTCATTTCCATTTCACGTGCGATCTGTGAGCAAATCCCCTTACCAAATGCCTCTATTTTCAAAATATATCCAGTATCTGATAATTTCTCCCCACATTCATTGCTGTGACCCTGGACTAAAGCATTACCATCTCTCTCCTGGGTTACTATAATGGCTGCCCCCGTTAATATGCCTGCTTCGCCTCAATACAGACTATTTTCTTTTCTTTTTTTTAAAGATTTTATTTATTTATTTGACAGAGACAGAGATCACAAATAGGCAGAGAGGTAGGCAGAAAGAGAGGAGGAAGCAGCCTCCCTTCTGAGCAGACAGCCCGATGCGGGGCTCAATCCCAGGACCCTGAGATCATGACCTGAGACGAAGGCAGAGGTTTTAACCCACTGAGCCATGCAGGCGCCCCAATACAGACTATTTTCTCATATAAGCTGGCTCTTCTCTCCCAAGTCCTGCAGTGGCTCGACTCAGAATAACAGTGAGAGTTGTAGGCTTACAAGGCTCTGTGTGATTTGACATTAACTCCTGCTGCTCCCCCCTTCATTTCCTCTACGTTAGCTGCACTAACCTTCCTGCTACTTTGTGAACATGTTCCTGCCTCAGGGCCTTTCCACTGGCCTTTCCCTCTACTGGGCATACTCTTCTGCCAGAAAACACATGGCTAACTCCCTTATATCCTTCACATCTTTTCTCAAGTACCATCTTTTCAGTGAGACCTATCCAGCTCCCTGAGCTCCTGTCTGTATACTCCAGACATATGTACTCCTAATTTCCCTTATCTGTTCTATTGTTTTTCTCTTACTGTTGGCTCACATACCACACAACCTTTTTACTTATATCAGTGTAATTTATAGTCTACCTCCTCTGTTAGAATAGGAGCTCCATGAAGGCAGAAATTCTTGTCCTTTTTATATACTGTCATATCGCAAGCGTCTGGAAGAGTCTGACACATAGCGGGTATCCATTAATATTTATCAAAATCGCCATTAATATTTGTTCATATTAATGAATGAAGTTTCAGTGAACTGCACAAGGTCGCATAGATTGTAAATTAGGATCTGATCTCAAGGAATGTAATTTCAAAGCTCTCTATATGAGAGTGTGGTACCACCTTCCTGCCTATCCTTCTAAGATTAGTTTAAATGCCAACAGTCATAAAGCTTGATTTTTATATTCAGAACCAATCTCTTTTCTCTATGTTCAGGGAATTCCATTTTTTAAAAAAGATTTTATTTACTTATTTGACAGAGAGAGACACAGCAAAAGAGGGAACACAAGCGGGGGAAGTGGGAGAGAGAGAAGCAGGTTTCCCACGAGTGGGAAGCCCGATGTGGGGCTCTATTCCAGGACCTTGGGATTATGACCTGAGCTGAAGGCAGATGCCTAACTGACTGAGCCACCCTGATGCCCCAGGGAATCCATTTTTATCTTCTTTCTGGGGTAGGTCAGTTTATACCTTTAAATATATTTCTTTATGTACATATCTCCAGCCATGTTCTCAATTTCCTAGTAGACAGATTGGATATCTGATTTTTATTTAGTTATGCCAGATAAGACACTGATTAGATCATTATTGGATTGATAAGTTTATGACTAGGCAACTGATAGAACTCTGAGAAAGAAGAAGGATGTTGATAGACAATTCAGCAGGCTAACACTGGATAAATATAAATTTGAACCAAATTTCCCAAACCCAGCAGTATTTGAGGCAACAATTTTTAAGAGAATTGATGGATTTTTCTGATAATATAGGGGACCACTGAAAATACTTGAGAATGTGCTTTGATAAGAAATGCATTGGTGGACAAGGGAATAGGGAGTCACTAAAATCATAAATCAAAAGTCTTTTCTAGCTGCAAGAAAAATGAAAACTGCCTGAACTCTGAGTAGTAGGAACAAAACTAATAGGGGACCTCCAATGGACTTAATCATAAACTCTACAAATGTTTTCTGATAAAACATCTTTGGCAGAACTGATGAAGAGAGGGACTTTTTTTCCTTTCTTGTTGTCTTTTCATATATTCACTCTTCTCATGAATCATACTGAGTAGCCAGAGATCTTTATTTTTTTCCAAAGTATGTTTGAA
Source organism: Mellivora capensis (assembly GCA_004024625.1). Taxonomy (NCBI): domain Eukaryota; kingdom Metazoa; phylum Chordata; class Mammalia; order Carnivora; family Mustelidae; genus Mellivora; species Mellivora capensis. The sequence continues at coordinate 69,403 of PISX010009753.1, read as the reverse complement.
AGTATACAAATGTCATTAGTGGATCTCTTTGCATGGGTCTCTTAAAATGACAAGACTGATAGTGAGAGGTCTGGATTTGTGTAAACAATCTTTTGCTTTGTCATGATCATGTTTTCTAAAATAACATTTTAGAATGATCATGTTTTCAAAACATGATCATGTTTTCTAAAATAACATTTAAAAGTCTACTTCGAAAACACAAAACAGACACTGAAAACCAAAATCAAACTTACCGCTATACATTTTAAATATTAAATTAAAGTATTTTAAATTATACATTAAAATATTTTAATATTATTAAAATAATTTTAAATTACATTTATAAATTAAATTATGAGTTAAAATACTTGAAAGCCCTGCTGTACAATTTTGGTCTGCAGAAGCAGATCTGTAAGATAAATTAAAATATTTTAAAGCCCTTGTGTAAAAAAAATCAACCAAACTGACCTTACCTTGCCATCTGGAGATGCTTTTTCCTCAGAATGATAAGGGTCACGAGCAGCAGTCCAATTAACAGAGTGCTGAGGATGGCCAACACCGATATGACTACCACATTAGGGTTCATCTCTGTAACTGAAGAGAAAAGCCATGCGTTTTCATTATAACTTCCATTACATGAAACTAACTGAACTACTCATCATTTTCCATTGACTTTTAACACCACTGAACATATAATGATGACAACAACGGCAACAGTGATATTTCCCCAAGCCGACAATGACTTCCTCGTGGTCAAATACAGCCTCGTAAAGTAGGTTGACAAATGGCGCTCCGGTGCCTGGCAAGATTGTGTCCATCTCAAGGCATTACATTCCGAATGTTCTTTTTTTTTTTTTTTTATAATATAAAAAGGGTTGGTTTATTGTAGTTCAAATACATAAACTGAACATTCAAACATCTTAAAATTAACTTTAGAAACAAAAGTTTAACATTCAAACAGGAGTATAGTTTACAGGGAACACCCAAGAAGGAAAATTTGTTGTCTAATCCAGAATATTGATAAAGATCACTTAATGGTTACATTCCGAATGTTCTTATCCAGGAGAACTGTACAACGTGAATAGTGCCTGGACCATAGTTTAAATTCCTTTGAAACTCAAAAAAAATCTAGAAGTCATCACCATGTATTATGACTATTTAGGGTTTTCAGCAGTTTAGAGAGTGGCAGGTTTTCATTTTATGCCTACGACTTTAAAGTCAGAAAGCACAACTGTATATTACGCTCACAACGAATAATGTATATGGAAAAGGCATTAGCAAGCTACCATCTGCTACAGCACTTAACACGTCACTAGAAGCAGGCATTCTGATGATCTGTAACCATATGTTGAGAGGTTTTCCATCTGCACAACTCAAGAGATTAAACCTATTAATAAGGCATAGGGCCCTTAAGAACAGGGCTATGTCCCTTCCCTCTACTTACATGGAGGCTGCTATGGCACATGCAGATCTGAAGTGGGAATATATTTCAAATGTTTTCATAATACTCTTAACCAGAGAAGGACGAGAGCAGGGGAGAATGACACCATCCTCTGCACTGACCATAAAATCACAGAACTGGGGGCGCACTCAGTCCCTAAGTCTCTGTGTGTTTGCCACTTCCCATTTGGGCCAGCCTGACTCCCGCTCCTGGGCAGAGTAATTGAACAGAAGGAACATTAGACTCATGGTCAGGAGACCTTTTTCAAGTTCATTTGACTACTAGCTGCCATTCGGAGAAGCTATTTTATCTGTCTCTCCGGGCTTCATTTTCCTCACTCCTATATAAGTTGAATAATACACCTGTTTCACCAGGTTGCTGTAGCCATGACAAAGAATAGTGAACAGGAAAGGCTACTTGGAATGGTGTCCAAGCACACAGAAGTGAGAGACTATTAGTATCCTTTGTGGGTCCAATTTTGGTCCCCTTTTCTGGAAAAACAAAAATTTAAAACAGAAACAGAAGGTGACTCTTGTCATCACAGAGTAGATACACATACGATGAATGTGACAGAAATGGAAATGCGCCAGTGAAGGGATCACGTGACACTGAGAGTGGTCCTATTACACAGGTGTCTTTGTGGGTGATCTCGGACTGTTGAGTCAGCCTCCAACAACAAGGCAGTGACACATATAACTCAGAAGGAAAAAAAAAGGAAGCACCTTTTTTCTAGAGCTTTCATTATTTCTAATTCTGCAACACCACTGCCCCCCCCCGCCGATAGTTTGGCTTGATTGGGAACTTGCCTGCTTTGTCCCAGGAATTTAGTAACGTCATCGCTTGACGGGGGATGACTGAGGGCCCAGGAGACCACAGGAGAGCCCGAATGGATCAGGGTACTGTGGCCACCGCAGGGGAGGAGGATGAGGCCCATGGAGTGGACGGGAGCAGCTCTCAGTCACACGGTGGATATTAGGGCTTTCAGCACTTCATTTCTATGTGTCAATACAGCTCAACAAGGGACGTATATTATGATTCCAGTTTTGCACATGGGAAAGTAGAGGCTCATAGATGGTCAATATCTTTCCCTCAATCACACAGGGAGTGAGTGCAGTGACGGGCTCCCTGTCCCCAGAGCCTGAATGTTTCAACAGAACGTGGCTCTAGTAAAAGGATAGACTACCTATATTTGAAAAGACAATGGAAGGAAAATCTAGAAAGATAGAACTTGGAAAGACACCAGATTCCACGAGCGCAAGTAATTACCCATGGTTGAGACAGCTATGAATGTGGGGACACTGGGGCTGTCGTGGCTGAAGCTGGTGACACTACAGTTGTAGGCAGTGGCAGGAAGGAGGCTGGAGATGGTCACAACGTGGGACGAAACAGCAACTGGTTCCTGGAGATGCAGAACACAAGATGAGTGTCATATTATCTTCATCTGCTTTGTGTTTTTTTAGTCTGTTCTTCAGAGTTGAGTGGGTAATTCATAAACAGATGCAAAAGGACAGCAGTGAAAAGTAAGTTTCCTTCTTTCCCTACTTTCTGTCTACCCAGTTCTCCTCCACGGAAGGCGCTGTTGTTGTCAGGTTTTTTTTTTTCCTTCCCGTCTATATTTTATGGATGTGAAATCAAAAGATACAGCTCAGCAAAACCTAAGTGATAACATGGTTTGCATGTTTTACCTTGGTTATTGGTTTATTTTGGTGCTCTTCCCACATCAGCACAGATAAAGCTGATTTATTCTTCTTAAGGGCTGTGCAGAAATTCACTGAAAGGACCTGCTTTATTTAACCAGTCCCCTCCTGAGGAATGTCTCAGTTGTCTCTGATTTTTTGCTATTACAAACCATGCTACAGCAGACAAATTTTAAATTATGAGAACAAACATATATGGATACACACATGCTTAATACACATATATGTGTATGCATGTACACACATACAGATTCATACACAAAACCTGTGTGTGTGTGCATATGCATGGATGCACATACAGATGTGGGTATTCATTTTGCCCCCAGCTGAATGATGGGCCCAAATGTTGAATATTTTTCAAAATTTTGAAATCTATTGATAGATTTTTTTTTTAAATTTTTCTTTTTTTGAAGATTTTATTTATTTATTTGAGAGAGGGTAAGAGAGAGAACATGACTGGTGTGGGGAGAGGCAGAGGAAGAGGGAGAAGCAGACTCACTGCTGAGCAGGGAGCCTGATACAGGACTCGATCCCAGAACCCTAGAGTATGACCTGAGCCCAAGGCATACACTTAAATGACTGAGCCACCCAGGTGTCTCAACAAATTCTCTTCTATAGGCATTTTCCAAGTTATCCTGCTGCATGTGATGCTGTGTGACAACACTCTTCTCCTACACTCCTTCCAATCTAATATATCTGTAAACTTTTTGAGTTTTTCCAATCTAATTAGAGGAAATTGCACCTCATTGTAGATTCATTTTGCATTTCTTTTATTGTGAGTGAACTTGATCATCTTTCCATATGTTTAAATGTCTTTAGTGTTTATTTCCTATGAAATATTTGTTTTGGGTTATTTGTCTGTATTTTTTTCTATTTTTAGTTGCTCTTTGTATATTAAGGACACTATCCCCTTTGTCTGCATTCCCAGCTTTTAAATAGCACCTGCCAAAGTGACGGCAACTTTGTGTTCTCAAAAACATTTAATATTAACGTATTCTTGAGTAGAACAAATTGTTAATTTGATGGGCCAATGGTTAGACTAGTGACAACTACCACAGTACAATATAAAAATATGAGCCAGCATAACATTCTTTTCCCAAACAGGGATCTGAAACACTCCTGCCTAAAGAGATGAGAGCCATCAGCACTTATTTCCAATTCCACCTCTTTTACTCATCTATAAAAGAATGATTCTAAGGAAAGACTTTTGTTAGCAAGATTCTGTTATAGTAAGTAGCTGCATAACCATTTTTTCTTAAGGGGAGGCATTACTGTAGGTGCAGAGAAGAAAATCCGCTACTGGCAAAGCAGTTATTTGCAAAAAGGATTCTCAGAATAGGAAAAAAAAAAAAAGATGAGCTCTTCAATACAGATCAAAAAAAAGATAAGTTTGTACAAGAGAATATCAAAAGGGGAAAGAAAGCAAAGCAAATTATCTTAACACTCATATGAAAAGATTTCTACTCCCAGAAATCCTTTCTTCTTTTCAATCTCATGAACTGCATTATTTAAAAAAGCATCAATTATTCATGTTCACAGAATTAGTCTGTACACTGCGTTTTGTGACATCCCTCACAAACTTGACCTTTCCCTTCCATGTCTGGCTATAAAATACTTTTTTTTTTCTTGTGGCTTTGTTACCCTTGGAGCTACTGGTTCTTCTCTCTCCTTCCCTTCGGTTTGACCTGGTGAATAACTCAGCAGTCATTCTATCTGCTATTTGCAATTCTAAATCTTTAACAATCACCTCTCTCAGCCTTCATTTTCCCAAGCAAAATTGTCCTCCTTACTAACTAGAAACAGTCCCTTCTTTAAATTCTCTTATTAGAATGGACCTCTCTATGGCACCTGCATTTTAACTTAATTATTTCTAGACTGATGCAGTATCCATAACTACATGAAAACAATTTTAAAGTATTGACTCTACCATTTGTATCACACATAGTGCCTTTCACATAACTGGCAATCAGTTCATATTTGTTAAATTATATTTTATATGGCAGTGTCTATCCCTTTGATCAATTTATTGGCAATAAGAAAAATGAACCCCTTTCAGTTTTCAGTATGACCCAGGGCAACCAAGGATAAGGGATAAAAGATACATACAGAGATGAAAATCAACATTGCAATTTGGCAAGTTGGTTCTTATTTTTAAGGCTTGCCCTAAGCTGACTGTTAATTTCTATCACTGAAACACAAAAATGCAGATGAACTTTTGTTTTCATCTTCTGTAGTGTCAACAAATATAAGACTTTAATTTACTCAGATAATTAGCCTTAGTCAGAATGAACTCAGACAAGGACAATCAAAAAGCACAGTACCTGGAGTTTTGTTTCTTGACTTGAGCCAACTTGTTGACAGAAGACTTCAAAGAAATCAGCTACTCCCTCTTCCACCCACAGCAAAGTCACTGAAGTCTGGGTTTTATTCACGGCAAACAGTGATTTCGGAGGAGCTGGTTCTGAGCAAAGGCAGAGTTTAAAAAAAAATTCATTTAATTTAATACATTCTTTCTTCTTTCACCAATTGGCAGGATAAAACAGGCAAAAAAAAAAAAATCCCAAATACAGGTAGTTAAGAAATGTTATGTTATTGTTATTGTAACAATAACATGATTTATTGTAATATTGAAATGTTATTTCGAGTTATTGTAACATCGAAATGTTACGTTATTATTTTTGAAATATGTCCCAACACAGTCGTCATCTAACTTGGAAGGCAGAATAATTTGCCTTTTTCTCCCCCTTCCATTTTATACTTCCCTTTTTAGAACACTTCTGTTTTCTACTTCAGCTTTATTATATCCATAATCTATTAATAGTTTTGGTGTCATCTGCACTAGAGGTAAGCACTGCCCTCGTAATAAAGAACTTTCTGCAGGAGAAACAAAAATCTATACTTGAATGGCTGAGAAAAATGAATGAAAGTGGTTTGCTCCCATATAACGGAGACATTCAGTCTGGTACTTAGCCAAAAGCCCGTCTTCCTTTTCTGGAGACTATTTGGAATAATTCAATCCAAGGAATGGCTTCTTGAAAATTTAGTCAAAATTAAGAGGGGTAAAGCTAAGTAGATAGGATTTTTTTTTTTTTTAAGAAGATGATTAATGGAAGGGGACTGGATGGTTAATAAAATGTTAGAGGACTGATTTCTTTATCTTTTTCTTTTAGACATTAAATCTTGATCTATAAATTAATCCATTAGTCAAGCAAACTGTGCCCCTTCGTATTCATTTCCAGTAAGTGAGTCACGGGATTTGTTGGCTTAAGACCAAACCCCTGGCTGTTCTCCAGTTTTAGGAAGTAGTCTTGTGTCTTGTTCCCCCATACCTGAATCTCTCCTACTCTCCTCCCTGTGCCCTGTCATTTGGGTGTTGTCTTTCTCTTGAATTCCTCTAGTGCTCAAAGCGCTATGCCTGAACCCAGGTGCTTCAGCCAGAGTCCTTGCTACCCTCTGTCAGTATGTCCTTGTTTGGACATACTATGGCTAGCTGTTGGGTTCACAGAACATCATACTCTGCCCATGTGTGTGCCCTGTCAGACAACTACGCACGCTGTGTGTCTGTTACTTGGATTCCTTTTAATTATTTGGCCCATGCTTCCAAGTCGGTTCCTTAGCTCCTGGATATCAGCAGTGCTTGAAGAAGCCCCTGGAAGCCACTCCACTCCTTTGACATGTCCATGATCTCTGCGTGGGAAGGTCTGGACCTTCTTTCTAGTATCATCATCGTGGCCCTATTCAGAAGCATGTAGTATGTTAAACCATCCTTCCTGTGATTTATCGCAGGCAACTTAAATTTGTGTCCTACTAAAAAGAAGCAATTTTCTTTCCAGAGACACCTCAATGAGGTTTGGCTGAAGAATTGAAGGAGGAAAGGGTGCAGGGGTTGTCTTGTGCAGGCGTAATTCCCAGCAGATGTCAGGACCCCTTTCTCGTTTGCAATGAGTCGTCCACTCCCCCAAACGTTGTACTGTTGTATCGTTTCACTTCCCCTCTAATGAAAACTGTTGATGAAACGTGGGGTCAGCTTCCACTGCCCACATCCTTTATAACTGTCACTGTGAAAAGGGATGAGTCAGAGGGTAGGTCCTCCAGTGATTCTGACTCATGCAGAACTTGAATCTTTGGAAGCAAGTGTGAGGTTGTCTGGGGCAGAGCTGGATGATTTTTAGGCTGAACCTTGGTTGTTTCTCTTTCCAAAACACACCCTCACAGTAAGTATCCTAAACTGATTAGATTCCATAGGACATCTATGTATTTTTTTTTCCCTGATGGGTAGATAAACTCAGGTTAGCGATCCAATGTGAACAATACCCAAGTCCTGATCTCCAGTTCCCACATTTACCCATGTACTTCTAATCACCTATCATCCGTGTTTTCTCCATGAGCAACCCCATTCATTCCCTTATCGGGGCCAACAATCTTGAGGCTCTCCTCTGGCTTCTTAAGTTCAGAGAACATATTGTTAAATTCTTGTCATCTCTTCCTTGTGTCTATTCTTTTTATTATATTGCATGTTCAGGCTTTTGTCATCTCACTTGATCAATCATTACAACAGTCTCTTCATTCTTTTTTCCTGCTTTTAATCAGTTCTTTATTCATTTGTCAACGAGGGCTTAAATCATCTTGAAATACCACTTTGCTCATGTTAAGTCCTATCCGGGTAATCATCTATTGTGATCGACGTCTATTGCATCAAATCCAAATATGCCAAGTTTTAAAGATCCTAATTACATAGGCCACATACACTTTCTCAACTTTTCTTCTGCTTGGATCATCCTAAAATCAGGAAAAAGACTTCTTCTCCCTGAAGCCTTATCTGTTGACTCTGTCTCTTGATGATCTATCCCTTCTCTGACCTTCTATTACCCTATTTGATCTATGTGAAGAAAGTCCTAAATCTCCTAGGTCCTACTAGGTGCTTTAAGAACAGGGGCCATGTGTTATAAATTATTTTGTTTTCACCTTGAACTAGTCACCTGCAATTGTTCAATAAATCTTTTCTATTCGCTGATTTAAACCATAAGTCAAGATTCATTAATCAGAGTTATTGGGATTTAAGCATTAGGCAAGACCAGGCACACTGGGGCTATAGTTTGATGTTCTCTGTCTTTTTACAGTGATCATATTGGTAAAATTATCAGGTGTCAGTGTCATGAATTACAAGTGTTCCCAGTGGTCCAAAGAATATGACTTGGATACTGGAGTAGCGGTTTCTCTGGGTCTGGCTAAAAAAATGTGGATCTAGGTGATAAGTAGGATCCTTGGGAAAATCTCCAAAGGGTCTGGGACCTTTGACCAGCCACATAACAAAGTTTTCTTTTCAAGTGGTATATAGGGGCAATGGATTATTCCAAGGTCACTGTACCCATTATCACTGTATCCTTTTCTGAAAGACATACGCATTTTAGCTCCTTAGGTCAATGAGTAACATGCACAAATGGCCTGCTTAAGGGCTGTTTAGGATCTCTGTGACAGGTATATTTCCTTATATGTACTGAGGAGAAATTGCACCAACTATTCCAAAGGAAACAAAGAAAGTCATTGCAATATTTCATAAGTGGAGGTGTAACTGGATTGGGAGGGGCTTCTAATTAAGTTTCACTACTCAAGACAACATCTGCCCCAGGAAATGTATCAAAATCTTAGAACTGTACTGTCCAACATAGTAGCTATTACCACATGTAACTATAGAGTACTTGAAATGTGGCTAGTCTACACTGAGAGGAGCTGCAAGAGGGAAATACAGATTGAATATTGAAGATTTAGTATAAAATAAGAGTAAAGATATTTCACATATAATTCTTTATATCAATTCCATGTTAGGATGATACTGTGTTGATGTATTTGGTTAAATAAGGTATATTAAACTCAATGACACCCATCTCTTCTTAGTATTTTTTAATGTGGCTACTAGAAAATTTAAAATTACATCTTTGACTCCCATTGTATTTGAATTATACAGGACAGGTTAGAGCATTCCTTCCTGTTTGGTAGATCAGAAGTGTGGAAATTCTTGGCAGAAGCTGGTTGGAGGTTCCCCCCTTCTATTATCTAGCTACTCTCCTAAGAAGGCAAAGTCAGTTAAACTCTGTGGCCAAACATGACTTAGGTGATTCCTCTTTCCCATCCTCGGGCACAAGACCAGAAGGGAGTAGTGGCTAAATATCATTTTTTAAAAGATGTTACTTATTTATTTGACAGAGAGTGAGAGAGCGAGAGTGAACGGGCACAGAAAGAGGAGAAGCAGCAGAAGGAGAGGGAGAAGAGACTCTCTGCTCAGCAGGGAGCTTGATGGTGGGGCTCGATCCCAGGACCCTGGTCATGACATGACATGACAGACGCTTAACTGACTGAACCACCCAGGCACCCCAGGAGTGTCTAAATATTGTAAAAGTGCCTAAATATTGCAAAAGCCTTTTTGTTGGTCTGTGTCTCTGTTATGGGATGAATTGTGTTCACCCAAATTCCAAGGTAGAAGTCCTAAGCCCCAGTACCTCAAAAATGTGAATGTGGTTGGAGATAGGGCCTTTTAGGAGGTAAGTTAAAATGAGGCCCTTAGGTGGACCTCAATCCAATCTGACCGTCATGCTTGTAAGAACAGGGTATTTGGACAGACGAGGAGAAACCAAGGCAAATGGGAACAGGGAAAAACCATGTGAGGACACAACTGGAAGGTGAGTTCACCTGCAAGCCCAGCAGAAAGGCCTCAGAGAAACCAAAGCTGCTGATACCTGCATCTTGGACTTTTCGCCTCCGGGAACTGTGAGAAAATAAGTTCCTGTCGATCAGCCACCCAATCTGCGACATTTTGTCAAGGCAGCTCTAGCAAAAGAATACAGTTCTCTTACTCTTCAAAATATCAAATCCAGCCCAGCTCATAAAAGGGAGGGAGAGGAAGGCCTCAGTGATGTTATGAAGAGTAAATGAGCTTTAAGATAACATACCCAAAGTCACTTTTGAGAACATAGAGAGCCAGGCAGATATGACTTACAGAACATCCCCTGGCTAGCACTTTCTACTTCTCAAAATGACATCTTAACATTAACTTCTTCAAAATTCCCAGGCTTCGTAATGTCTGATTTCCTTTTGTGTAAAATCACTCTGGAGTCCATGATATTTGATGCGAGAACCCGTGGAAATGGGAAAAGGAAACTGATGGACTCTTTTCAAAACAAGGTGCAGATATGGGGTTGTTGGCTTTAAAATATTCTCTAAGACCTTTCTAACATTGCTTTCTAACATACTCAACTGTTTGGCCCTCTTCTTTCCTTCTCTTTCCTTTTCAATTCCTCTCCTATTTGAGTGGGGAATCCAACTTAATTTTATAAAGAAATTAAGTACAAGGCACAGAACATGGGAAGAAAGGAAAGCTGTAAGGCTATCTCTACATTTAATTTAGATTGGATTATGAGAGGCTCAAGCTGTTCCCTAGGATCTTGGTGGGGGAGGAGAGGTAGTGAAGGTGACCTTGGGTAAAGGATGAGCTGGGACCTCACTCTTATTCTTTGCTCTGGCAGCAAATTCCTTCCTTTCCTAGGAAATCCCAAAGGGAGTCAGGTTGTAATATTTTGCGTTGGAACAGAAGAGAATGTGTTTATTGTCTCAAATCCATCTTTTTCTGACAATTATTACCTTGTTTCTTATTTTAATGAGATCCATTAGTTTAGCTGCCAATGGAATGATGTTAATGAGGCCAAGATTATATCCACAAGGGCCCACTAGTTTCAATCTGTTTGTAGTTTATACCTCTAAACCTGGTGAGTCCTTTTACAAATATGTGACATTGGTGATAAGGGGAATTAAATAGAAAAAACACTGTAAAAAATGATCAATATGATAAAATCCACTTTCAATTCTCAGCATCACTGACAGGAATAGGCTAGTGTACTCTTCATACACAAAGGATGGCCTCTAACATTTATATTATTGTCCATCTTTTAAATAAATCTATTTTTTAGTTTCCTCAAGGCAAGCAGTTCTACCTTAAGGAGTGTAAGCCTAACATATTCAACTTGGTCAAAGAAAATATTTGTGACTTACACAGTGCAAGCTACATAAATTATGTCCAGCTTGTTCAAAAACAACATCAGCAAAAGAAAGCACAATTTGAAGGGGGGAAAAAAGTGTTAGAGAAATCATTCATGGTGAGTTGAGATTGGTAGGCAATGAAATTAAGAAAATGAAAATTTATATTAAATAACAGATTAAAGTTTACTAAGCCTATTCTCCTTTCAATTCAGGGAGATTCTCTTAATAAATAATGAGAAAATTTAAAAACAACATGGGAAAATATTTTAAAAAATTCAGGCAAATATTACATTGTAATCAGGCCCTTTACATATGTAAAACATAGGATTTTCTCAGGAATTTAAAATACCTGTGATTTCTATTACATTTTAAATAAATTCTTTATGGCTCCATGATAGCAATTATAATAACCCATTCTGTGAGTCACGGGGTGTTTTTATGGTTTTACCAGCTCTAGCAACTTCTAAAGATTAGAATTTTTCAAAGAAATTTCTCATTTAACCTTATTTGTTTTCAAAACAACATTTCTGACTTCCTCCTTTTTCAGTTCCAAGAATATGGGTTTTTTTTTTAATCTAGCATTTTTATTTAACTACAACTTATTTTTGCCAAATTCTTATAAAAAGGTCACTACTCTTATTGTATCATTAGCTTGTTGCCTTTACCCTGAACTCAGGTATGAACTCTATTCTAAAACTGGAAGGGATATTAAAGGTCATTTTGTTCACTTTAGACGAGGCCACTGAAGCCCAGAGGCCCTATCTCACTTTCTAAGGTAACACGGCTTGCCTGTGAGAGCAAAAACTAGGATCCAGATCTCCGTATGCCTAGTTAAGGGTCCTTTCTACACCCCCCCCCAAATGTGGGTATTTGACATTCATTTCCATATAATGAGGATGATGGAGCCTCCTGAAAAGTTCCTCTTTCTAGAAGACCAGCATTTCCAGAGTGGGTACTTGCTTGTACGTGGAGATTGGCACTGGACATCACAGTCATGGCCCTATCTGTCCATCATCCATATTTGAACAGAAACTTACAGACTCTGCAAGTTGCTTTATGGTATACAGGAGAAGTGGTTTTAGGGAAGTACTGAAGTTGTGTGGTTTGGCTGTGGGCAGCTGGCAAATGGCAGTGAAACTCACAAGACCACAGTGAGACATGGGAGAGAAAGAGATTGAGAAGGGGCACCAGTTAGTCTTGGGACGAGAGACAGAGCCATGGAACAGTGGCATGTCTGGTAGTTCAACCCAGAAGATAATGCTGGCATGAACCTGCTGGTCCTGGAGGACTCTATAAGAAGAGTAGCATGACAGTCATGATCCTCTGAAAACCTAAAGAATACATGTTCGTAAAGAAATCGGTAGAAGTCCTCCACAAGCTTCCATCAACGCACCCACCTGACTCACTACCCCATCGGTGCCCCTATACTCTCACTCTTCCTAACTACAGATTCACTCAATCTTAGGCCATCCCTTCCAGTGGCACCCAGAGTCCTTCCACTTTGGGCCCAAGCAAGGACATCATTTTAATGAGTGTCACCTCTAGCCATCCAGCCCCATTAATTTTCCCTAGTCTGTTGAATCATTCTGATTAGCCCATTGAAGAACTGTTTCCACCCACTTCAAAAAATAGAAAGAAAAAGAAAGAGAAAACAAATCCAACCAAACAGATAAAAACTCTTGGATTCATTCTATCTTTAGTCCTGCTCATTTTCTCTCCTCTTTGTAATCACACCCCTGGAAAGTTTTATTATTCCAGCTGTCTTCAGTTGTTCTCCTTTTATTCTCTCTTGAATTACTTTTAATAATGTATTTTGTCCTCACCACACTCCATCCGAATGCCTCCTCCCCAAATCACCAATGACTTCTGGGTTGCTCACAGCAGCAGTCAATTCTCATTCCACAACTTACTTGACTTTCCAGCAGGCTCCACGAGTTTATCAATCAAGCACCTTCTTTGCTTGGCTCTTTGGACATCACACTTCTTTGTGTTCCTTTTTACTTGACTGGCCACTCCTTCTCAGGCTCTTTTGCTGGTTCCCTCACACCACCTCCATTTCTTAAAGCTGGAGTGTCAGGGCTCAGTCCTTGGATAGCATTCTTTTTCCTTTATTCACCTCCTGATAACCTCATCAGGTCTGTTTCCTGACTACTCTCAAATATATACTTCCCAGTTCTGAAATCTTCCAGATTCTGAGCCCCTTTAACTGCCCACTCAACATCTGTTCTTCTTCTTCTTCTTTTTTTTTTTTAAAGATTTATTTATTTATTTATTTCAATATCTGTTCTTTAATGCTTAACAGGCACCTTCAAATGTTGATGCATCCAAACCTTCTGGTCTTTCATCCAAATCTGCCTCTCTCATTATCTTCCCCATCTCAAAAAATAGCAGCTCTGTCTTTCTGACTGCTCAGGCCCCATATCTTGGCATCTCCTTAGACTTACTTTGTTTGTTCATAGACAACATCTAAAATCCAGCAGTAGACGCTCTCAGCTTCATCTTCAAGATACATTCTGAAGCTTATTCCTGTTCATCACCTTCTCAGCTACCACCCTGGTGCAGGCAAGAATAATCTTTTATTTCGATAGACGCAACAGCCTCCTAAATTTAAGGTAACTATGTAATTGATCAAAAGTGTCCGAATTGAAATACTCTTTGGAGAAGAAAAGGATTGCAATAGAGGGTGACTGGCCTTTAACTGATCTGTAACAGGTGTAAACTGTTATTATCTATGGTAACTGGGATGTATGGTCATCTTATCTACCTGGTTTCCCATTTTACCTTGATCTCTGAACACTCTATTCTTACCGAAGTGATCTTGTGAAACTTGTCAGGTCATGTGACTCCATCACTTGAACCCTCCAGTGGAGTATCATCTCACTTGGAATGAAACATCTTTTCAATGACCCTACATGATCTGTTCCCTTGTTACGTCTCTGTCCTTTTTTTTTTTTTTTTAAGATTTTATTTATTTATTTGACAGAGAGAGAGATCACAAGCAGGCAGAGAGACAGACAGGGGGGTGCAGAAGCAGGCTTCCCGCTGAGCAGAGAGCCCGATGAGGGACTCAATCCCAGGACCCTGGGATCATGACCTGAGCTGAAGGCAGAGGCTCAACCCACTGAGCCACCCAGGTGCCCCGTCTATGTCCTTTTAACCACTACTCTCTCCCTTGTTCCTTCCACTTCGGCCATACTGCCTTCCTGACTTTTCTTTGAACCTTCCAGGTACACTACTGCTGTTGGAGTTCAGCACCTGTGGTTCCCTCTGCCTATAAAACCTTCCAGTTATCTCTTTGGCTCACTTCCTTACACCCTCAGGTTTTGGCTGAAATACCACCTTCACCGTGAGGCTTAACCTATGCCACCTCCTACAAAAATTTCACTTTTCTCTCCATAACACTTTTCTCACAGCTTCATTTTTCTCCAAAACATGTGTCATCTTTTGGCATCCATATATTTATGTTTATTGTCTCTTCTTCTCCACTAGAATGAGGGTAGAAATTTTTGTCAGTTTTGTTCATTTCTGTACCCTCAACACCTAGGTTAGTATGTAGCACATAGTAAATGCTAAATAAACATTTGCCGATGGACAGAATTAATGTTTTTATTTTCATTTTTAAAAAATTTATTTATTTGAGACAGAGAGAGAGAGAGAGAGAGAGAATGTGTGCACAAGTAGAAAAAGAGGGAGAGGGAGAGGGAGAGCAGATTCCCCACTGAACTGGGAGCCTGACACAGGGCTTGATCTGAATTAATTTTTTAAAAGTATAGTATCTTCATTTATTAGCTTTTTTTTTGACTGGCAGCTGTAAATAAGTAAGTAAATAATTATAGATAGATAGATGGATGTATAGAATGAGTAAGCATATTTTCTTTCTTCTTTCACTTTCTCCTTCCCTTTCCTTCCCTTCCATGCACTCATCATCTATCTTTCTTTCCTTTTCTCTATGTTACATTGACACAATTTATTCACATCCGTATCTTGTTAAACTCATTTCTTTTTGGTGAGGGGTGAGAGGGATAACAAGGCAGTCACTTACTAGGAGAGGATCCAAGAAAAGGGCCCAGGGGATAGGGAGGAGTACTTTAGGTTTCAGTGTGATTTGACTCACAACACTTAACTCACTTCCTGTGAAAAATAAGGATTGCATATAACCAAGCAACTATTTCTAAAATTGTGAACTCAGTGATTTCAACATAAGAATAAACAAATTTCTCAACTGAGAGTGAGATCATAAAGGACAGTACTATGTAATAGCTTTTATAGTCAGATAATATTTTTCATCAAAATGTAAATAATTATTTTTAATCTACTGAAATGTTATGGGAGAGAGTGAGAGAGAGAGGGAAAGTGAGATTATAATATGCCCCAATTCCCAACATCTGAAAGTATTGTGATTCTTTTTATTTATAGTAAAACTATGTTTTAAAGATTTCTAATCTATATAAAACCTTTCATGATTGAGATTAAGATAATGAAGTTAATGTTATTAATACCCAAATTCCAAAAGAGGAACAGAGAAAGCCACCCAACTGGGTGTGAAACTCCTCCCTTCCCTGTTAGAAGTGTTCACTTAAAAAAATGAAATTTTTAGAAAAAAAATACACTCCAAATCTAGGAAAACATAAGCAGCTGATGAATAAAAAGGACTGAAACACTCTTTCTCACCCAGACTCAACAGCGTGTAAAGTCAGATTTCTCTACATCCCCAGTTGCTCAAATTGTACTAAATTATCTCCAAATCTCTCCTAGTACATTGAAGAACTGAAGTTATTGGCTTCCTTATCTTGAACCTGTCTGAACACAACTGTGGTCAGGATACTGTAGAAGTTTGACAATGGTGCTATATACATTCTGTTTCTGGTTTTCTCTGACCTCAGTGGCTGTTCCTTCCCAGCCTCTCTTGCTGATGACTCCTCTGCTCAGTGTCTATGTGCTGGAGTGGTTCTTTTCTATATCTACTTACTAGTTGGTGATTTAGACACTGTGAAATTTATATCTCTAGTCCAGAATTCTCCCTGATTTTGTCTCTAGACATATAACAATAATCATTTTATTTGACAGCTGTACTTGGATGTCCTCTAAATTTTTTTATGTCCAAAGAAGAATCTATGTTTCTCACCCTACTCCTCTTCTAGTTTTCTAGTCTAGAAGAGTTACTCCTCTTCTAGTTTTCCTAGTCCTCAATCTCAGTGAATTGTACCACCATCCACCCTAGTTGCTTAAGAGCAAAGCCTAGAAGTCATTCTTATTTTCCCTTTCTCTTATTTCCTATTTTCACTTCACCAGAAAGCTCTGTGGACAGAAGCTCCAAAATAACTCCTGAATTTTGTCAAATTTGCCATCATTTCCCATGGAAATTACCAAACTAGAATGCTGTTTTTAAATATTTTTAAAGATTTATTTATTTATCTGAAAGAGAGAAATGGAGGGGGAGCAGAAAGAGAGAGAGAATCTTAAGCAGACTCCACGCTGAGCACAGAGCCCAACACGGGGCTTGATCCCACGACCCCAAGACCATGTCCTGAGCTAAAATCAAGAGTCGGCTGCCCAACTGACTGAGCACCCAGGTGCCCCTAGAACATTATTTTTAAGCTTAGGACACATGATTCCTTAATTGATCTCCTGTCTTCACTGCTGACCTAACAATTGATCCTCCCTTGAGCAAAAAGAGGGATTATTTTAAGTAGGTTAGATTGTTTATTTTTAATTCTCTCCATGCCTTCTTATTGTACTCAAAATAAAATCTCAACTCCACCTTATGAAAATCTTATATAATCTGATCTCTGCTTCTTCCCTCTGCTTAGCATGCCTCTTCCCAAAATTTTCATGGCAGATCCTTTCTTGTTATTCCTATCTCTCACCACTGCTTCCTCAGAGAAAGGTCTTGCTGCATATGAAATCTGTCCAACATTACCCTGTTTTAATGCACTATACAAAACTTCTTACCATTTCCCCTTTAGTAGATCATAAGCTCCTTGTGAACAGAAACTGAAAGTAGCCCTTTGAATTCATTACTACAAGTAGTCTGGCATCTGGGCAATTCTTTTTTGTTTTTGTTTTACAGTTATTTTTATTTTTTAATTTTTATTTTTAAATTTCTTTTCAGTGTTCCAGAATTCATTGTTTATGCACCACACCCAGTGTTCCATGCAATACGTGCCCTCCATAATACCCACCACCAGGCTCACCCAACCTCCCAACCCTCATCCCTCCAAAACCCTCAGATTGTTTGCATCTGGTCAATTCTTAGAAGGTTCTGTTTGGATTTGTTAAATGAATGCATGAATGGATACTCCACAGCCATAGAGCTATTTTGCGATATGCCCAACACTTCCCATCTCTATTTCTTTCCTTTCTTTCTTTTTTTTTAAATGGTTGATCATCAGATGTTAACTTAACCAAATCCTCTTAAAGTTGGCCCAGAGTTTTATGTGGGTTCACCAAGACCAGAAGTTATGACTGGTGGCTGGTTGAAGCCACAGATGCATGTCAACAATAAGTTATTTTAAGATGACATGTCTTAGTGGAGATTTGATTGACATTTGCATGGACTGCCAAAGCAGCTCTCATCATACACCACCATGGTACCGTGAGACTGTTAGCAACCTAAAATTCTTAATAGGATGACTGCCTCAGTGCCCTGCAAACAGTACCACTGCTGGTAGATGTCTTCTTGTGTATGCTTATTGATGACATAATAGTTGAAAATACTTGGGGCGCCTGTGTGTCTCAGTGGGTTAAGTCTCTGCCCTTGGCTTGGGTCATGATCTCAGGGTCCTGGGATCGAGCCCCACATTGGGTTCTCTGCTCTCTGCTCAGCGGGGAGCCTGCTTCCCCCTCTCTCCCTGCCTGCCTCTCTGCCTACCTGTGATCTCTCTCTCTGTGTCAAATAAATTTAAAAAAAAAAGAAAAGAAAATCCTTACCAATTGTTTTGAGGGTTCTCTACTGTTGCACATGCCCTCTTGGATTAATTTATATTATACCGGATTCATTGGTAGCCTGGTTTCTTTCCACAGATGTTAATTCTGCCCTCCATAATGGCAAGTAGAGCCATTGCAAAGAGGGTTTTATCACAGAGAAATTGAACTCAAGTTTAGCCCAACCCGTTTGTTTGTTTGTTTAGAGAGGGAGGGGGAGGGAAGACTGCCAGGGAGAGGGAGAGAAAGAATCTTAAGCAGGCTCCACGCCCAGCATGGAACCCAACACAGGGCTTGATCTCCCCACCCTGAGATCATGACCTGAGCTGAAATCAGGAGTCTGACACTTAACTGACTGAGCCATCCAGATGCCCCAGCCCAGTCAGTTTTGGTCCCAGTTCTAACAACATTTCGGATTCAAACAAGCCCAAGCAATCTGTGTACCAAAGTTGTATGTTTCTGTAAAGTAGAATTAATATGACTTCTCTGTATACCACATGAGTGCTATAAGGAAACATAAAGTGACTAGAATGAAAGTTCTGTGAAATAAAAAAAACACCTGCAATCAGTTATTATAAAGGTGAAATGTTATTTTACTTCTCTGAATGGTAAAACTTGCAATATTATTTTCAACTTTGAGGTCTGTGGTTGCAGTGTGGTTTTATAAGTATCTATTGAGCATCTAAAGTAGGCATGGCCTTGTGGTATGGAAAATTGGAAGAAATGAAAAAAAAATGTGTTAACATGTGATTAGTAGAATTGAAAATAGATTTTTAGACAAATGGATAAAAAGTGAGGTTATTTAGTTTTCAGGGGGAAAAAGGCTGAGTTCAGGCCCATTATATACACATTGTCTTATTTTCAGAGGGTAATGATATAGAGGCAATATTTCATCTGCTATTTAGATCACAAAAGGAAAAACCTTACTGACCCCAAGAAAGAATTTCTGTGGAAACTTTCATTCTCTTCTTGAAAAGTTTAAAGGGTATTTCTGCACTGGTTTAGGTAGTTCTGTCTATTAATAGGGAAACATGGAGGCTCAAAGCTCATGATAAATTTGGAAACTATCATGGTTTTTACTCCTACTTCTACGTAGTGTGAGTGTAATTGTACTAGCTCATGACTTTAACTCATACTCCTGATCAAGATATCAGCCATAATGTCAAATAAAAATAACACTGAAACTTGTAATAGGTTCACTGAATGGTCCTTTGGTAAGACCTACCTTTGAAATTCAAGGGAGACTTAAAAAACCCAAATGAGTTAGAGAAAGCAGCTAGTACCCCAGAAACACTTACAGTTTCCTGTGATCGTGAAGCTGGGGAGAAGAAAAGCATGGAAAGGGTGAGCATAATCTTTAAGTAAATTCTAGTTACCTGGAAACAAGTTTTTGGTTTTTTTTTTTAAGATTTTATTTATTTATTTGACAGAGAGAAAGAGAGATCACAAGTAGGCAGAGAGTCAGGCAGAGGGGGAGGGGGAAGCAGGCTCCCCGCTGAGCATAGAGCCCAATGCGGGACTCGATCCCAGGACCCTGAGACCATGACCTGAGCTGAAGGCAGAGGCTTTAACCCACTGAGCCACCCAGGCGCCCCTGGAAACAAGATTTGAACTGATTTTTATATCCACAGAGCACAAAATCAGACATAACAGTTAGAATGAATTGGCAGGCAATTTTAGAAAGATCATACAAGGTTGGAAGCTGGTGATCTCCACATTCCTGGAATTGGAAGTAAAGATAGCTGGGGAAGAAGATCAGATTGCCTGCAGTGAATGAAACATAAGTTGTGGTTTACAGTGAGAGGGTATTTGTAAATTTTCAGGAATATTTTTAATCGTCATAAGGAGGGTTGCTAACTGGCCTTCTGTGGGCAGGAAGCAGAAGTGCTAGATGTCCTGAAATGATCAAGAAAGCTCCAAACAGAAAAACTGTCCCACTTCCCACATCTCACATACCTTTGTAATGTCACACCAGTATAGATCCACTAAAAAATACTTTACCACATGATAATGTTGGAAAAGTTTTTTAAGAAGTTAGGTAAAATAATTTAGAAAGAAGTTGTCATAAAGAAGAATTAAGGTGCCATTTACAAATCATTCAATAATTTAATATTTTGCCCATAGTATCTATTTAATGTGTTATATATTTCCAACTACCTATTTAATTTTAAAGGGTTCCAGCACAAGAATTTAATTTTTGCCATGGCAAATATGAGACACACACAAAAAGATTTAAGACTTAGTGTCTTATGTGTTGAATTACAGAGAAATACAACTATTGGGGAAACTAAGGAAGGACTGTGCTTTGTTCTGTTAGGGATTTTTTTTTTAAGATTTTATTTATTTCTTTGACAGAGGAAGAGACCACAAGTAGGCAGAAAGGTAAGCAGAGAGAGAGGGGGAAGCAGGCTCTCCACTGAGCAGAGACCCTGATGCGATCCTAGGATCCTGAGGTCATGATGTGAGCTGAAGGCAGAAGCTTAACCCACTGAGCCACCCAGGTGCCCCTTTTCGGGATTTTCTAAGAGTTTTCTAAAGATAAATCAATGCCAGCAATGCTACTCAGGGTATATAAGCTTCTTATAAAACACCCTGGATCAGTCTTTTTTTCTTTTTTTAAAAAAGATTTTATTTATTGATTGGTTTGAGAGACGGAGAGGGTGCACATGTAGGGAGAGAGGCAGAGGAAGAGGGAGAGAATCTGAACCAGACTCCATGCTGAGTGCAGAGCCCGATGTGGGGTTCAATCTCATGACCCTGAGATCATGATCTGAGCCAAAACCAAGAGTCAGATGCTTAACCGACTGGGCCACCCAGGTGCCCCTCACCCTGGATCCATTTTACTTACAGCTGCACATCTGAACATGTGTAATAATGGTGACAATTTGACATTCTTATGACTAGACTTAGATACAGAGTCTAAATTAGCAGATGTCTGAAACAGTGATATAAGTTGCATTAAGTGTTTTGAAAATATTTGTATTGCTATTCTCTATATTTTTCATTTTTGAAATAGGAAAAGGAGATCTCTGCCATGAGAATGACACATTGAAGTACATTTCCAGCTTGCCCCTTGAATATGGAGACTACCCCACAACTGTCTGCCAATCTATCCTTTTTTCCAGGCTGCTGATTATGGAATATTATCTCTGAGTCCCTTTATGTATCAGAAACTAAATGTCTACTTCAGTACATGGAAGATTGAATGTAGAAGATGCATTTGTGTTAATAGTGTCTCTTCCTAGTTGTATTTCATAAAATAAATAATTATTTTGACACTACGCTACACAGTAATTTCTAGCTCATTTGCAAGAATATTATACTTTCCTCATTTTCCCTCATCCACAGCCCATTATTTTTCTTGGCATGTTCTCTTTACTTTAATTAAGGTGATTTTCCTCTTTCTCTCATCATATGCAAATACATCTCGTCTCTTCTTATAATAATGCTAGGTTTTATTCAAGGGTCCACCTGTAGTTATGCTTGCTCAGTTATTTCATTTACTCCCCCATTTACTTTTTTACTTGTCTGGAAGGACTACTGATTTCCTTTGTGTCTTGTAAACTCAAACTTGTTCATTTTGATTATGTGTAGTCATTAGGCAATTTTATTATGACTTATAGAAAAACTATCTGAACAAATACATAGGAGATCCATATGATTTTGTTATACATTTTTTTCTTTTATCTTGGTTTTAGATTAGAGTTAGGAAATTATGTCAACTTAGAAAATCAATATGTGGATTCTTTTAAGTATGAGTTTCAATTTGAGGTATTAAGGAGGACATCCCATAACGCTCCTATGAGAAGGGACTGGTGTCTGGCAGAGTTGAGAACACCACACTAGATAACCTCTAAAGTCTTGTCTCCTCTAAATTCCTCAGACTCCTTGGTTTCTCTAATCTCACTAAGGATGGTGAATACTCCTGTCTCTCAGCAGAGTAAATATTCCATTCATAGAAACTTATATTAAGTTGAACCTAACTCTTTTAGTAGTATACATGTTTATTTTGCACTTACAAAAGAGAGTGAATGCTTTTTCCATTATTTCACTGAATTGAGAAGACCATGACAAATCAACGGATGCAAACACTAGTTCTCTGGATATGACTATTTTCACACACACACACACACACACATGCACACACACACACACTCGAGTGCATTCTTCTTACCTAGCTTGACCAGGTGGAGCATGGAGGTATTACTTCCTCGTTCCGTGCAAGCAGTTACTGAGAGGTTGTAGATATCTCCTGGAGGCAGGCTGAGAATTGCAGTCATGACATTGCGTGTGACCTGCAAGACCCATCAAAATCGGGGTTTAAACTTCTAATGAACTTGAACTAGAATACCGCTCCAAACAACTACGGGGCTATAGCAGGCATTCCCTCTCTGTTCTGTGTAATCAATCTACAGTTGATTATAAGCTAATGGATATTTTATTTCTTTTGAAAATGATATAAATTCCTCAACTGAGCCAAATGCAAGGTAGCTCTAAACATGCATAGTATGTATCAGAATATTTTCTGCAATTAATTTTCTATCTGGAATGGGTATTCCTTTGATATTTTTCCTCATTTTCACAGCAAATTTTAGAAAAGGCATTTACTAGGTTGGTACTGATGTGTACATTACTCAGCCTTAGCTGGGAAGCTCAGAAAAAACCTAGTCATGTCTACAGCTGCCTGGATTCTTATTTTCTCCCTTATGGGTAGAGGAGACCATGTGACCCACCTCTGACCAATCAATTTTCAGTGGAAGTCATATGGGCAGCTTATAATTCTGTTCACGCCCTGTAAATGCTGGGCTTCCACGTCTTCTCTTTTCCTCTCCCCGCAGACTAGAATATGGATCTAATGACTAGGAAGATTCACCAATGCAAAGGAAGACTACACCATGGTAGATGGAACAACAAGATAGAAAGAATCTGGAGCCCTGGGTGATTGATCCCTTACAGCAGAGGTGCCCTGATCATCCTGCACTAGCATGAGAGAAACAAACTTCTGTTTTCTTTGAGCCACAATCTTTGTTGTTCTTTTTTTTTACAGTAATGTAGTCTCTACCCTAACTAATGCAATTTCAAAAAGTTTAATAAAGCAGAAGAAAAGAAATCAGTATTTCCAACATACCCAAATGTTTAGGCATTGGTGATATATAAAGAAAATATCAAAACATATTAAATGTGATTTTCTTGAAAACGTTTGCCATCCTGAAGGAAAGGCTCAAATTGTTAACTGTAAATGTAAATGAATTACTAGTTATAACTATTACAGCTCAGTATTAAAGATTAAAAGGTGAACTCTGTGAAAGGAAGAATGCAATTTTTCTTGATTGTCCTTTCTTCATTGTCCTCTCATGGTACCACCTCACACCTGTTAGAATGGCAAAAATTAACAAGGCAAGAAACAACAAATCTTGGAGAAGATGTGGAGAAAGGGGAACCCTCTTACACTGCTCGTGGGAATGCAAGTTGGTGCAGCCACTTTGGAAAACAGTGTGGAGATTCATCAAAAAATTAAAAATAGAGCTACCCTATGACCCTACAATTGCACTATTGGGATTTACTCCAAAGATACAGATGTAGTGAAAAGAAGGCCACATGTACCCCAATGTTCATAGAAGCACTGTCTACAATAGCCAAACTGGAAAGAATGAAGATGCCCTTTAGCAGACAAATGGGTCAAGAAGCTGTGGTCCATATATACAATGGAATATTACTCAGCCATCACAAAGGATGAATACCCAAATTCTCCATCAACATGGACAGGATTGGAGGTTATGCTAAGTGAAATAAGTCAAGCAGAGAAAGTCAATTATCATATGGTTTCACTTACTTGTGGAGCATAAGGAATAACATGGAGGATATTAGGAGAAGGAAGGGAAAAATGAAGGAGGAGAAACCAGAGGGGGAGATGAGCCATGAGATACTGTGGACTCTGAGAAACAAACCGAGGGTTTTAGAGGGGAAGGGAGTGGCGGGATGGGTTACCCCGGCGATGGGTATTAAGGAGGGCACATATTGCATGGAGTACTGGGTGTTATATGTAAACAATGAATCCTGGAACATTATATCACAAACTAATGTATGGTATGGTGACTAATATAATATAAAAAAATTGTTCTCTCATGGGAGCCTAAGATAGTGCCAAGAATCATAAGACATCTATTTAATGTTTCAATAAATGTTTGCTTAATGGTTTTCAATAGTTTACGTTAAAAATATTCAGATGCCCCATGTTGGGATTCAAAGAAACATACACTCTTTTTAATTTTCTTCTTTCCTTCTGCAACAACCATCCAGTGTAACATTCTAGAATGGGAGAGGTCAGTTGTGTCATCACCGTATGTCCAACTGATGTATAACAGACTGTTGTAATACTCCACAGATGTGATTTCTGGAGCAACTGGGGCTACGAGGAAAGAAAGAGGTGCACTTTAGTTCAAAAGACTAATAATAATTGAAGTACTTCTCAACAGAGCATGAAATCTCATGTAGAGTTAATTTAGAGAATTAAAGTTCACACCATACGATGGTCCCGGGGATCCCTGAGCCGCCCAGTAGTATGGCACAGGTTGGCAATAAAAGGCAGATAGTTGTTTTCTGGGATCCCACCTTGTATGGCTCAGACACAAGGCAGCCAGACCCATCTGTACCTGAGGATATCAGGTCTTTTATACCAATTTCACAGCTACAAGATTGCTGAAATACTCACTTCTTTGAGTATGCTTGCTGCATCAATAAATTACTAGTTTAAGACATGGCTGAACTTATTTTCCAAGAGTACTAAAAAATTTGGGATCCTATAAAAGTAAATTTTTTCATTGTGGTGCAGCAAAGTGTGTGTGGAAATAAAGGACAGTAGGGTCAATACTTAGAGGGACAGAAAATAATTACTGTTTCTATAAAATAACAAGGCAATATCACTGATCGGTCTAACCAGTGCTTTGCAAAAAACAGGCTCTTAATAAATGTTGCTAAAGCAAGTAGTACGGGAAGGAAAAAGGGCTCTTTGCTAAATTCTAACACTGAGTTTATTAATTTTTTTTTAATTTTTAAAAGATTTTATTTATTTATTTGACAGACAGAGATCACAAGTAGGCAGAGAGGCAGGCAGAGAGAGAGGAGGAAGCAGGCTCCCTGCTGAGCAGAGAGCCCGACACGGGGCTCGATCCCAGGACCCTGGGATCAGGACCTGAGCCGAAGGCAGAGGCTTTAACCCACTGAGCCACCCAGGCGCCCCTGAGTTTATTAATTTTTAAAATTTTCTTACACATTTAAATTTAAATTATTTCTAGTGGGGAGGAGAGTTCATTAAAAGCTTTATGATATATGAGCTCTGAAAGCATATTTTAATTATTTTTAAACTAACTGATAATTCTAAGGATTTTAAGAAACATGTACAGAGTTGAATGTAAAGTCCATGTATGTGTATGTTGGTTTGAAGACAAGCAGGTATTCCATTTTGAGAGACAGCACAAAACCAGTTGAAAGAATTGGAGGAGAATTTCCATAAACCATGAAGATTCATCTTCCTCGAGATGCTATTAGTACTCATAATAAGCATTCATAACTATGCTTTCAAGAACAATTCTTCACTAAAGAGACTTGTAGTGCACCTGGGTGGCTCAGTGGTTAGCATCTGCCTTTGGCTCAGGTCATGATCTCAGGGTCCTGGAATCGAGCCCCGCATCAGGCTTTCTACTCAGCGGGAAGCTTGCTTCCCGCCCCCCCCCCCCGCCTCTCTGCTTACTTGTGATCTCTCTCTCTCTTTGTCAAATGAATAAATAAAATCTTTAAAAAAAAATTTAGAGATTTGTAATATATAGAGTAAAAACCATTTCTGTTTCAGGGGTGCCTGGGTGGCTCAGTTGGTTAAGCGTCTGCCTCAAGCTCAGGTCATGATCCCAGGAACGTGGAATGGAACCCCGCATCAGGCTTCATGCTCAGCGGGGAGCCTGCTTCTCCCATTCCCTGTGCTCTTCCCCCTACTTGTGCTCTCTCTCCCAAATAAATAAGTAAAATCTTAAAAAAATTCTGTTTCATTTCAAATTAGAGTAGTATTTCTATAGGTTTGACAATAAAATCTTGAAATACCAATAATGTATCTAGCAAGTAACACAAATCTGCATCTTATTTCAGAATAATCTAATAAAGAAAATAATACTTTTGGCTTCTTTTCTCTTAATTTATTTCTATGTAGTTCATTATATGTATGTATCTATACTTCTATTTCTTTGAAGGATATTTTTTAATGTTTTAATTCTAGTAAGGACAAGAGATGTATATAAAATTGTGAATCCAGAAGTGGAAAGTCCCCCTCATGGGTATTAACCAAGTCTTTAGATTTTTATCCCTATTGTTGCTTTAAAATGCAGCATATTGCTGAAAGGCCACAAGATGTCACTCTTTGTTTATTAGACATTATTTGGTACACTAGCATAATTACTATGCATTTGACTTGCAGACAAAGTTGCCTAACAAAGACAGGGGACCTGAGATCCTAATAAATCACATCTTACTCAGATATTTTATTCCTACATCCTTTTATATCACATGATTTGGCATTTTGGCTCACAACTAAAGCAGAGGTAAGAGAAGCATGCTTTGTTTGTTTTCAACTTCAAATGAAGGAAGAAAACCAAAATGAGACAAGGCTAAATTTTCAACTGTTTTTAAAAAATAAGTATAAAAATAAAAGTCAGCCACCAGATATATCTTAATAGTGATTTATATGACATAATTTCATTCTCACACTACCTGTGAAATTTTTATGCGCATTTTAGAGATGTGAGAATTGAGACTGTGTGTTTATATGCTTAGATGAGACAGCAAACTGCCAGGGTCAGAATGACTTAGTCCGAGGAAAAGGATAAGAAATTCCCAGAGACCCAGTTTATTGGAGACAATAGCTCACCTAGGCAAGTAGCTCACCTATTAACCTTATAACTATCCAGATTTGCTAGGCACATAACCTTTGCCAGATCCTGGTTCCCAGCTTTGAAAGGTACAACACAACCACTTGAGTCCAGAACTCCAAATCCTGTTACTTTTTCATTTCTGTTGTGCCCCTTCAAAGACACTCCAAAGAACCTATCATGGCAGTTTCCTGCCTTATTGCAGTGATTTCTAATACAATTGGTTTTGCTCTATTAGCCAGTTAGGTAGCATTTTGAATTCTGGCAATGAGAAGAGAGAAGTCCAGGATCACTAAGATAATTTGCTCTGGGTTCAACAGCTAGAGAATTTTGCAAAGCCTGGTCTGCTCAACCAAGTGTTCAGATGCAAAGTCTGGGCTTTTTCCAGACATCTGCTCTGTCTGAGAAGGAAAGAGTATTCTCAGAGAGGCAATGTCAATAAAGTTAAGCCTAATGAATTATTTATACAGTAAAATTTCATTAAAATTAAGTACACAATTATTTTCTTTAAATATTTATTTATTTATTTATTTATTTAGCAGACAGAGATCACAAGTAGGCAGAGAGGCAGGCAGAGAGAGAGGAAGAGAAGCACGCTTCCCGCTGATCAGAGAGCCCGATGCGGGGCTTGATCCCAGGACCCTAGGATCATGACCTGAGCCGAAGGCAGAGGCTTTAACCCACTGAGTTACACAATTATTATTATATTTGTGCCCCAAGTACACAATTATTATTATAGTCAAGAAACTAACACAGTACTTATCACATAGCTGGTATTTTCTAACTCTTTGGTATTTTTTCATTTTTCTACTCTAGTTTACTGTTAGCATCTAGAATACAAGGAGCTCTTGTATTCTACTGTATTACTACTATTCTATTGTATTACTATTGCTAGTAAAGGAAGGAGATGTACTGTATACATTGATAGTGTAAGTGTTCACATGATTAATTTCTTTTTTTAAGATTTTATTTTTAAGTAATCTCAACACCCAATATGGGACTTGAACTCACAACTCCAAGATCAAAAGTCACATGCTCTACCAACTGAGCCAGCCAAGCACCTCCACATGGCTAATTTCTTTCCATTTTCTTTCATTTTGATAAAGTTTGATAGAGTAAAACTAAATGCCCAGAGAAGAAAGTATTTTGCTAACATTATTCTTCATCTAGACATGTTTTTCTCATTTCTCCTCTTAACATAAAACTAATAATAGCCTTGTAGTCCAACCAGAAGTTCCTGAAAAACCTTTGTTCAAATAGGATTTAAAAAGGGTTAGTGTTTCTTTGATGAATTTCCCCTTTCTGTTGCCATCTTTGACCACCTCTGCTATCTCTGTTATATGATAATGAGCTAACAGTTGTTCACGTACTAAAACTTTCTGCCACATATTTCGCTATTTTTTTTTTTCTTTTGGAAAGGAAGAGAAAGTGGGAGAGGGTGGTGAGGGGAAAGGCAGAGGAAGAGGGAGAGAGAATCCCAAGCATGCTCCATGCCCAGAGTGGAGCCGGACCCAGGGCTTGATCTCTCAATTCTGAGATTATGACCTGACCCAAAATCAGGAGTGGGACCCCTAACCGAATGAGCCACTCAGGTGTCCCCTAAGTGATGTATTTAAATCATACCCATTTTACACTTAAAAAACCTGAGGCTTAGGAAAGTTAACACACACAGATTGCTCAGGGTAGGTGGCAGATCCGGATTCAAACCCAGGTCCACCTGTCACCAAAGCCCGTTTTCACTGCTGCAATGGACAACACTGTCATCAGCCTGTGACCTTAAAAATGGCTTATGTAATAAGGAGATGGAGGCACTCTAGCAAATATAATCATCTAATGGGTACAATCAATTCATCTCAGTGGGAAGGTGAAAGCTCTGTCTGCTACAATTCGATTCTCATCAATTCCGAATGGGGCACATAAATAAAGGACAGTAAGTCAGGATAAAAACATATTTAAATTTTTAAAAACTATCATTTGAACAAATAATGAATTTTTAGAATTCAGTGTACTGCCGTCGGTGAAACGGACGCTCAATCAGTGCCCGGTGAACAACGCGAACTTTCTGGAGGTGCATCTCTTCAGAAACTCCTCAAAACAGTCTTCTCTCTCCCCAGAAGCAGTTCCCACACACCACTCACCTGTTATGAAGCTGATGGTGGAGCTGTCACAACAGCTCAATTCCGGGTCTCCCCATGTTACCATGGTAACTCGGAAGTTGTAGTACCATGCTGGCAACAGATTGGCTATCCTCTAAAAAGAGCAATGAGACAAAAGACTAAGGGGAAGAAAATCACGTTTTTGGAATTGAGGTATTTTTATTAGGTCATGAAAATAATCAATATCTAGTAGTTTTTAATTTTATTTGTGCCTTTTTGTAGTTCCCAAATTTTCCATTAAAAATTCTTTCTGGACTGAGGTAAGGTGTAAATAGAATGATATGCAAACATAATTTTAAAAAAGATTTTATTTATTTATTTTGAGAGAAAGGGAGAGAGAGAGCGCAAGCAGAGGGGAGGGGTAGAGGGAGAAGCAGGCTCCCTGCTGAGCTGGCAGCCGGACCCAGGGCTCCATCCCAGGACCCTGAGATCATGGCCCGAGCCGAAGGCAGATGTTTAACTGACTGAGCCACCCAGGCGGCTACAAACATAATTTTTAAAAAGTGATACATAGGTATAAAGTCAAATATTTCCAACATTGGTTTCATTTTGCAGTTTTCTAAGTTGTCTTACACATGTGAAGTACTAATTTGTAAGGGATTGTACATACGCATCCCCCTATTTCTAAGAAAATTGGCCTCTCACAACTTGGTATTCTCCCAATTTGGACTATAAATGTGCATCCTTGTTGGGAGGCAAATAAGTACTTCATGCGGGACCTTGTAGAACCTGCACTTTAGAAAATATTCCAGTCTGAGAAAGAGTTATCTTTACCTGTTCTCTTGAAATGCATCCTCTAATGGCTTGTCATGAGAGGTATTTAACGGATGTGTGGATGTTAAGAATAGTCATCATTAGTGTTGAATGGTGTCAACGCATTATTGAATGACTAAAGCAAATTTTTTTGTGTGTTTTCCTCCTCGGGAGCAGAGAGAAACAATAAGCACTTGATAGCTCTACTAAAATGTGGATACGCTCATTTAGGGGTGAAAGCTTATTTCACTTAATTACTTCTCTCCCCCTCCTCTCTTTCACTCTCTCTCTCTCTCAATCTCTCCCCAAAACAAAAATAGTCCAGAAAGCAAAAACAACTAGAAAACTCTTGAAAGTAGTAAGCCTCCCATGTGTATTTACAGGCAACTTTTTCTGATACATCTGGCATGGAAAGGCACGTCTGTTTACAGGGAAGTGTGACAACTACTTACCACGGACGCAGTCAAGGAGACAGTCGCTGCAATTTCATAGTACGTTGTCCACTCTGATGTCATTGTTGCAGGGTTGAAATAAAACATTTCAACGACGTATTTTCTGAACACACCTAAGTAAGGTCTGCTCCAGCTCAGAACCACGGCCGTAGGACCCAAGGGGTAGAGCATCAAATCCTTTATCCCCGTTGGAACTAGGAAGAAGTGGGAAGGGATGAAAAAAAAAAAAAAAAGAGCCAAGAAGGAATGTTTAATATCTTAGAAATGGCTTCAAACTTCTTTTTAATAACTAGGGTTTTTACTCTTTTGATACGATCATTGAATAAACCATATTCGCCTCTGATGTTATTTTTTCTGAGTCGTATATGCTAACCATATTCTCCTGGTATACAATGGTAGTCATTTATTCCTCTGGATGTAAAATATTGGGTGAATAAGTATGGTACCCCCATATATGATGATAATGACTTGGACCTGGGCATTGGAACCCCACCGCCCAAGAAGTACTGATAAAGTTATTCTCCAGGCTGGCAGCTTACCAATAGCAAATGTGACAGGATCTGAAGGTGGTCCAATCAAAGGGCCTTTTCTTAGGTACATCACGACCTGGTACTGGGCACCAGGAACCAGATTTTCAATAATAGATTTGCTTGAGTTCACCTTTAAACCAAACATCCGATATGATTTATTTAGAGCTGGGCTTTCATAATGTGACACAAAAGCTGCTATCACATTCAGGGACTCCTTGTGGAGCCAGAGATGCCTTTGAAATCCAGAAGCCTTTGCTCGTTCTGCGGAAGGTCAGATTTCAGAATTAGGATGAATTATAGTTTATGTGAACACTGAAGGGAACCCAGAACATTCAAATTCTATGGCTGGATTTAATAAGCCCCGTGAACTGCTTTATACCCATCAATGTCAATTTTAACTACATACACTGGAGACACATCAGCCTCTAACCATAATCAAATCAGCAATACCATCCTGGGAATCTGACATCCTAAACTGTAATGTCAGCTAAAAACATACAAAGATCAGTGCAGCAATGTCTTCAGTCTCTCGTCACTTAGAAGCATATAATATCTAATTATAGAGATGGAAATGACCTCAGAGATTATCTGCTCCAAATCTCTCATTTAATAGATCAAGAAAGTAAAGCCAGGATATGGCCAAGGTCACATAGTTAGATTCAGCGCTGGGACTGGAAGCCTAGGGCTGTGACCTCTGCAGGCTGCTACAGGCAAGTCATGGGACTAAGCGTGGAGGGATGGCAGTAAGTACTTCTCCAGGCTATTGTGACTCCATAAAAGAATGTGGTAGGAAATATTTCTCATTTAGATGAGCTCTCCTTGCTGTTCTTAAAAAAAGAAAGAAAGAAAACTTTTGGTTCCATAACAAATGCAATATAGAGAACAACAGAACAGGTAGATGAATGAATGTTCTTGCTAAGGTTAAATGTTGGTGCTCCTGAGGATTGATGCTTTAGCTTACAGGTCAAGAAATGTGTGACTTTGAACTTTAGGGCTTCTAATGTTGAAGACAGTCTTGCTTAGTAGAAAGAACTCAGGCTCTCTATTCAGACTGCCTGAAGTTAAACCCTGAGTCTACTTCCTTGTAAGAATGGGAATTTATCTATAATTTATTTTTAATGCTTACCTTGGCTTCTTGATTGGTAAACTATAGATAATACTATTCTATACCTCACAGAGTGGTGAGGATGCTTAAACTAAAGTATCAATAAAGTTAACTCATTACTCAGCAATTTTTGTCTTCTAGGGTGCATAACGTGCAATTGCTATGGAAAGTGGATAATAAATAAATCAGTGGAGAATAGTACCACTGACAGCTTACCTACGCTATAAGGCTTTAAAAAAATTATTCTTAAGCTTCATTATGATTTTAAGAAGAAACAGAATTGGTGATATAATAAGAATTGTCAACCTTTCCAATAAGAGAAACTGATTTTACACAATAGAAATTGTACAATTTGAATTGGTAGAACTTGCTCTAAATGTTAAGTGGGGGGGGAGATTAGCATACCATAATTTCTTTACCAATAACTTAAGCAAAATAAAATTAAGTTGAATGAATACATCAGCATTTCCCTCCTTCCTTTCCTGTTTACACTCATATGAGAACTCTTTGCCCATGTTTTCGAAGGTGAATTCTGCTGGAAGCTGTCTAGGCAAAGTTGGCCAGCTCTCCTCATCAGACAGAGAATTTCCTGAAGAGACAAACTACAAACAAAACATGTATATTGTGCAAAACTAAGTAATGCTGTCTTATTTCTTTAAAATCAATTTTTACATCATAAACTAATAACACTCAATGTGGAGATTACTCACACAGTAGAAGATCAAATGAAGTAAATAGGCAATATTTCTGTCCTCCTCCCCTCATTTCCAACATTTTAGTGGGCCATCTTCCAGACCTTCCTCAACACAGATATACATAAATAATATGATACTGAATCATATACATGTTAGATTATTAACATCACTACGAACTTTTCTTTAAAACTTAGTAACACATCAGACAGCTAGGCATACCCACCAATGCTAACTTAGCTATTTAGGATATTTAGAATAACAGGACAGAAAAAGTGTAGACTGCTTTAGGGTGGTGTTAGTTTCTTTGGTTGGATAATATTTTAAGCAAGTAGTTGATTCTGATTATGCAAATGATTATGTGAAATCAGAACCACTTCAATATGCCATCACATTTAATACCCTGAGAGTATCATGCTAGTGAAATAAGTTGGAGAAAGATAGATACTGTATGATTTCACTATGTGGAAAATAAAAAGCAAAACAAATGAATAATCAAAATGAAACAAAACTCATAAGTATGGGGAACAGAATGGTGGTTGCCAGAGGGCAAGGGTTTTGGGTGATGGATGATATGGGTGAAGGGGGTCAAGAGGTACAAACTTACGGTTATAAAGTAAACAGGTCACGGGGATGTAATGTACAGCTTGGGGACTACAGTCAGCAATATTGTGTTGCATATCTGGAAATTGCTAAGAGAATAAATCTTTAAAAGTTCTCATCACAAGAAAAAAATAATAACTTTGTGTGGTGAAGGATGGCAACTAGGCTTATTGTGATGATCATTTCACAATGTATACAATGATTGAATCATTATGTTGTACCCCTGAAAATATGTTCTACATCAATTATCCCTCAATACAAAAAATATGCAATTATAACAAATTCACCCTAGGGATATTATACTTGTTTTTTAAAAGATTTTATTAATTTATTTGAGAGAGAGAGAACATGGGTGGGGTGGGGGCAGAGGGAGAGGGAAAGCAGACACCCCACTGAGAACAGAGCCATCACCTCCTACCTGGAGCTCAAGGCAGGGCTAAAGGTGAGGCTCATCATAGGGCTCCATATTGGGTTCCACCCCAAGACCCCAAGATTAAGACCTGAGCCGAAGTCAGATGCTTAACTGACTGAGACAACCAGGCGCCCCTACCTTGTTTTTTTTTTTTTTTTTTAATAAAGAAGAAACTACATGTACATATGTCAGACTATTTTAAAAAATGACCTTGGTAGTAAATAATAAACACCAACTCCTTCCTGCCACCTCATTTTTGAATATTTGCTGAGCCACCAGCTTGCATCTATGTCTACCTCTCCATGCCCTTGTATATATCCCAGATCACCTTGGGGTAAGTAGATTAAAGGCAGGCAGGAGAAATCCCCCTAAATACTACTTATTAAGTAATACGTATTTTATTCCCCAGAGGATCATTTCACATCTCCTTCCCCAATTTTCATCCCATCTTTGCATTCCACTATTTCTCTCCCATTTCCAATGGGGTTTGTCTCCATTCCAGAGAATTCAGTTCTGCCCAATGCTCTTCTGATGAGGCACCAGTCCTGTTTCTCCCCAGTTAAAGAATATAGGAGGAGAGATGTCTTAGCATAAGAAATACCTGACAGACTTAAATTGCAGGTTACGTACATTGTCAGAGAACACACAGGGGTCAAAGCAGATCATATTAAAAATAAATATACATACATGTATTAGATGGCTTTTTTAATCCTGAAATTCATGATTGTGTGTGAGTCTTTGGAGACAGTATTGAAAGCACATTTGCTTTGAAGAATTGACCAGGTCCTTTATGTTTAACACCGATGGAGCCCAGACTTGATGTTCAACATATATTTATTAATGAATAGCACTGAGATGGTTCTTATGAGGCATACATCACAAAATACCCTTTTCTACAAACATCTGCAAGCAAACCATACACAAAACAAGAACCGGACGTGGAGAGCATATACATGATGAGGACAAACTCAAATTCATGAGTACTTTAAGGGCCTACTTAATCAGAGGGAGCCATTTTGTTGTTTATGCAGTAAACTTAGATTGACCCTGCCCCTCCCAGAGGAACTTAACTTGCAAAGCCCAGATACAAGGGCGGGTCAGGCCAGGTGGAGACAGCCAATCAGTGGGGCATGCATACTGTCTCCCTAGCTACCAGTCCCAGGTAGCAAAGCCCAGATACAAGGGCGGGTAGAGACATCCAATCAGTGGGGCACACATATATCTACTAGGGTGAATTGTAATTCAATTGGCCGCCCGTGTGTGACCTAACATGACTGTGCAGTTTTCTCTGTGTATTGCAATCTCATTGGCCACCTGTGTATAGCCCAGCTAAACTACCTCTATAAAAGTAAGTCTGTGAGGCTGGGAGGGGTCGCCTCTTTGCAAGAGATGGCCCTGACCGATCAGTTTGATTCTCGATGCTTGGCACGAAATAAAGCTTTGCTTGACCTTCGCTTTGTATCAGTCTTGCTCCTTTGATTACGGACCCTAACAGGTACAATGTACCTACAGGGAAGGCCAGACCCTAAGCACTGTGAACTAAAAGTTTAAGTCAAATTTGTTTGATTTCTAGGATGTGACACAGGACTAGCCCAGCACCCAGACTTCAGGGCTGGTGTCAGCAAGACTAATGGTACTAACACTGGGTCTCACAGATGATCTAAGTGATACATAAAACAAGGGTCCTTTGGTATAGTCAGTCATAGAAGCAAAGTAGGGAGCGTGAAAGTATAAAATAGTAAAACCTTATATTAACTGTTAATAAAATAGTCCCCCCTTTTCTGCAAGGGATTTATTCTAAGACCCCCCCCCCCAGGGGATGCCTGAAACCCTGGCTAGTACTGAGCCCTATGTGGACTGTGTTTTTTTCCTGTACAAACATACCTATTGTCAAGTTTAGTTTACAAATTAGCAGAGTAAGAGATTAACAATAATCAGTAATAAAAACAATTATAACCATAAATTGTAATAAAAGTTATGTGAATGAGGCCTCTCTCCAAAGATCTTATTATACTACACTCACCCTTCGTATGATGCTGCAAGATGATAAAATGCCCACATGATGAGAGGAAATGAGGTGAATGATGTAGGCATTGTGACCTGTTGTTAGGCTACTGTCAACCTTCTGACTATATGTTGGAGGAGGATCATCGGTTTCTGGCCATGTTAACCATGGGAAACTGAATCCATGGAAAGTGAAACCACGAATGGGGGGAGGGGGCACTACTGTATGTGTTTGGCTTTAGAACCACTCTTAGTTTTGAGCTGAATCTTGAATTTTTTAAAAATTATTTTTATTAACATATAATGTATTATTTGCCCCAGGGGTACAGGTCTGTGAATCATCAGGCTTACACATTTCACAGCACTCACCATAGTACATACCCTCCCCAAATGTCCATAACCCAGCCATCCTATCCCTACTCCCCACTCACAGCAACCTTCAGTTTGTTTTGTGAGATTAAGAGTCTCTTATGGTTTGTCTCCCTCCCAGTCCCATCTTGTTTCATTTTTCCCTTCCCTACCCCCCACAATCCCTCACCCTGCCTCTTGAATTCCTCATATCAGAGAGATCATATGATAAATGTCTTTCTCTGATAAATGCCCTCTAGTTCCATCCATGTCATTGCAAATGGCAAGATTTATTTCTTTAGATGGCTGCAAATAGTACCCAGTAGTGCGATTGCTGGGTCATAGGGTAGCTCTATTTTCAACTCAACACCCAAAGAACAAATAATCCAATGAAGAAATGGGCAGAAGACATGAACAGACATTTCTGAAAAGAAGATATCCAAATGGCCAACAGACACATGAAAAAGTGTTCAACATCACTTGGCATCAGGGAAATACAAATCAAAACCACAGTGGGATACCATCTTACACCAGTCAGAATGGCTAAAATTAACAAGCCAGGAAACGACAGATGTTGGTGAGGATGTGGAGAAAGGGGAACACTCCTACACTCTTGGTGAGAATGAAAGCTGATGCATCTTGAATTTTAATGCAATCACAGTACCACTGAATATAGAATTAAAGGAATAGTATTATTTTTTTCTTTTTGGATAATGGTTGCTTTGGGAAATAAACCCAAATCAGACCAATACTGGTGATAATAATCTTCTGGATTCTTTTGATTAATGGCCACATGACTGCAGCCAGTTTTTGAGATTTTTTTTTTTTTAAAGATCTATTTGTTTATTTGGAGGAGAGGGGAAGAAGGAGAGGGATAAAGAGAATACTAAGCTGACTCCATGCTGAGCGAGGAGCCTGATGAGGGGGCCCCATCTCCCAACCCTGAGATCATGACCTGAGCAGAGACCAAGAGTCAGATGCTTAACCAGGCACCCAGGCACCTCTGTTTTCCAGACCTTTTCAACTGATGTTTCCTTATCTAAATGTGTGTGTGTGTGTGTGTGTGTGTGTGTGTGGTGGGGCTATGGATAATGTTAGTGTAATAACAAATCTTCAAAATGTTCTTGTAATTGAGATAACACCTCACACAGTGGTCTAGATCTTGCCCTCCACTTTAAATATTGGTCTCTGTGCCTATAATCCTTAAGAGTTTCACGTTTGCATCTCAAGAAGGCATTGTCCAAGTGCACTGAAACCAGCTTTCTCTGGCTCATTTATAATTTACAATTTCTATCTATCCTGTTAGCCCTTGGCTTCTATGCAAAAGATACATAATTCGTACATTAGATGAAGGGTGAAGAAATGTACCTTGGGCAGTCAAGTTATGTGTCATGTTCTGTAAGAGAAACACATTTTTCTACCAATGTAATGAGTGAGCTGTCTCTCCTATGCTCAAGAAGGGAAGCTACTAAGGTGCATGGTGAGTTGTGATTACAACTTAATCGGTTTAGCATATTTACTCCTTACTTTAATTCAAGTCAAGGGGTAGCCTTATCAGCAAGTAAGGGCTTATCTCAATACTCTTAAGCTTTTTTAGCGCTCCAAAGATCGTGATTCCTGAATTCATCTTATCAACTTAAAGTTTCTCACTCTTTGAACTTCACTAAATGCCTTATTTTCATGGGATAAATGAAAACATTCCACAAAACTTTCATATAGCAAACGTTGTTTTGACTATTATATTTCCAGTGTATGACACATGAGTTGATAAATTAATTTTTTTGCTTTTAGAGAAGTAAATATTGTGTTTGCAAGACACCAGGAATCAGTAAATTTGATCTTATGAAAAAATAAAACCAGATGTTAGGAAAACAGTTCTGGGCTCCAGTCTCCATGTGGATACTCAGGGTGATGGAAAGCAAGGTCTTTCCTGGGGCCCATGTGGTAAGCTTTCACTCAGGACTGATGGATATGTGCATGAGCTCATTCTGGTAGCTATTCCCAGAACCACTGATTTCCATCCCATATCTGCATGCTCCTTATGCCCCCTTGCATTCAGCTAACTCCTATTTATCCTCCAAAGCTCTTCTCAGTTGTGATTAGTGAAAGAGGAATTTTTTACTTTAGTTATTTTAATTTTTTTAAAGATTTTATTTATTTATTTGACAGAAAGAGAGAGATCACAAGTAGACAGAGAGAGAGGGGGAAGCAGGCTCCCCACCGAGCAGAGAGCCCAATGCGGGTCTCGATCCCAGGTCCCTGAGGTCATGACCTGAGTGGAAAGCAGAGTCTTAACCCAATGAGCTACCCAGGCACCCCAGTTCTTTTAATTTTTGAATATTTTTTTCAGTGAGCATGAATTACTTTATAGTTCGAGTAACAAGAAAAAGAATAGAAAAAGTAAAACAAACAAACAAAAACTCCTTAGAACCAGGGGGAGGAGCAAGATGGTGGTGGAGTAGGAGAACTAAATTTCGCCCATCCCAGGAATTCAGCTAGATAGTTACCAAAAAACTCTGAACACCTATAAACTCAATAGGAGATTGAAGAGAAGAAGAGCAGCAATTCTAGGAACAGAAAAGCGACCACTTTCTGGAAGGTAGGACTTGCGGAGAAGTGAATCCGAGGGGATATATGAGAAGTGAGATCATAGGGAATAGGAGTCGGCTCCCGGAAAGCAGTAGAGAATCAGAGCACAAAATTGGAACTTTTAGAAGTCTGCTCCACTGAAGGATGTCGTTCCAGAGGCTAAGTGGAAGGGTGGAGCCCTCGCAGGGACAGTGTGGTCTCGGGAGCCTCAGGGTCATGGAAAACTGGGGCTGCATGAGTGCCACAGAGCTCCCAGGTATCACAGTGGGGAAGCTGCTGCAGAGATGGAGCTGGGGGATGGAAGGCAGGGAGGGCTCTCAGCTTGCGGTTACCTTAAACCACGATCTGAGGCACTGTCAGGACACTGCTCTTCTAGCAGGGACCCCACAAGTGGCAGATCTGGGGAGACCCCCACGTGGGGTGTGAGGCAGGAATCTGCTGGGTTTGGAGACTCCAAATGGGGCTGTGTGCCAGAGACAGAAATGCTCGGTCATAGGTTGGGTGAGCTCAGAGCGCAGCCAGAGATGAGAGTGATTGACAGCTTTTCTCTGAGGGTGCACTGAGGAGTGGGGCCCCAAGCTCTTGGCTCCTCTTGGGCCAGAGATTGGGATGCTGCCATTTTCATTCCTCTCCTCCAAAGCTCTATGGAAAGCATTCAGGGAAGAAAAGCTACAGAGAGCGAACCTGAACAGATTGCTTAGCCTGGTCTCTAGCAAGGTTGTTGCATTTCCCGCTGTGGGCAAAGACGTTTGAGAATCACTGCAACAGGCCCCTCCCAGAGAAAATCTCAAGAACATCCATTCAAGACCAAGTTCACCAATCAATGAGAACTGTGGAACTCCAGAGTTAAGGGAATGCTGCACATAGAATTCATGGTTTTTTCCCAGTGATTCTTTAGTCTTTCAAAGTTACATGTTTTAAATTTTATTTTCTTCTTATTCTATTTTTTACAAAATTTTCCTCTTTCCTATTTTAACCTTTTTAAACTCTTTTATCTTATCAATGCCTTTTCAAAAAGTCTTTTTAAATTTTCATTGTCATAGTCATATTCTATCCCTTCATTAAAGTGAGGGGGTGGAAAACAATTTACCATGCTAATGGACATCAAAAGAAAGCAGGGAGGCAATCCTTATATCAGACACATTAGATTTTAAGTCAAAACTATAATAAGAGATGAGAAAGGACACTATATCATACTTAAAGGGTCTGTCCAACAAGAAGAGCTAACAATTGTAACTATCTATGCTCCTAACATGGGAGTAGCCAACTATATAAACCAATAAATAACAAAATCAAAGAAACACATTAACAATAATACAATAATAGTAGGGGGCTTTAACACCCCCCTTACTGAAATGACAGAGCATCTAAGCAAAAGATCAACAAGGAAATGAAGGTTTTAAGTGACACACTGGAGCAGATGGACATCACAGATATATTCAGAATATTCCATCCCAAAGCAACAGAATACACATTCTTCTCTAGTGCACATGGAACATTTTCCAGAATAGATGACATCCAGGATCACAAATTAAGTCTTAGCTGGTACCAAAAGATTGGGATCATTCCCTGCATATTTTCAGAGCACAATACTTTGAAACTAGACCTCAACCACAAGAAAGTTGGAAAGAACTCAAATACATAGAGGCTAAAGAGCATCCTACTAAAGAATGAATGGGTCAACCAGGAAATTAAAGAAGAATTTAAAAAATTCATGGAAACAAATAAAAATGAAAACACAACTGTTCAAAATCTTGGGGATGAAGCAAAGGTGGTCCTGAGAGGAAATTATAGAGCAATACAAGCCTTTCTCAAGAAACAAGAAAGTTCTCAAGTAACAACTTAACCCTACACCTATAGGAGCTAGTGAAAGAACAGCAAAGAAAGCCTCAACCCAGCAGGAGAAGAGAAATAATAAAGATGAGAGCAGAAATCAATGAAATAGAAACCAAAAGAACAGAACAGATAAACGAAACTAGGAGCTTGTTCTTTGAAAGAATTAATAAGGTTGATAAACTCCTGGCCAGACTTATCAAAAAGAAAAGAGAAAGACCCAAATTAATAAAATCATGAATGAAAGAGGAGAGATCTCAACCAACTCCAAAGAAATACAAACAATTATAAGAGTATATTATGAGCAAATATATGTCAGCAAATATGACATTGAAGAAATGGATGCATTCCTAGAGACATATAAACTATCAAGACTTAACCAGGAAGAAAAAAAAAACCTGAACAGACCCATAACCAGTAAGGAGATTGAAGCAGTCATCAAAAATCTCCCAATTTTAACAAGAGCCCATGGCCAGACAACTTCCCAGGGGAATTCTACCAAACATTTAAAGAAGAATTAATACCTACTCTCCTGAAACTGTTCCAAAAAATAGAAATGGAAGGAAAACTTCCAAACTCATTTTATGAGGCCAGCATCACCTTGATTCCAAAATCAAAGACCCCATCAAAAAGGAGAATTACGGACCAAAATCCCTGATGAACATGGATGTAAAAATTCTCACCAAAATACAAGTCAATAGGATCCAACAGTACATTAAAAGGATTATTCACCACGAACAAGTGGGATTTATTCCTGGGTTGCAAGGTTGGTTCAACAACTGCAAATCAATCAATGTGATACAATACATTAATAAAAGAAAGAACCAGAAACATATGATACTCTCAATAGATTCTGAGAACGCATTTGACAAAGTACAGTATCCTTTCTTGATCAAAACTCTTCAAAGTGTAGGGATAGAGGGTACATACCTCAATATCATAAAAGCCATCTATGAAAAGCCCATAGCAAATATTGTCAATAGGAAAAAACTGAGAGCTTTCCCCCTAAGGTCAGGAACACAGCAGGGCTGCCTACTATCACCACTGCTATTCAACATAGTACAAGAAGTCCTAGCCTCAGTAATCAGAAAACATAAAGAAATAAAAGGGATCTGAATTGGCAAAGAAGAAGTCAAACTCTCACTCTTTGCAGATGATATGATACTTTATGTGGAAAACCCAAGACTCTGTTTTAAAACTGCTAGAACTCATACAAGAATTCAGTAAATTGTCAGGATATAAAATCAATATACAGAAATCAGTTGCATTTCTATACACCAACAACAAGACAGAAGAAAGATAAATTAAGGAGTCAATCCCATTTACAATTACAAAACAAAACCATATGATACCTAGGAATAAACCTAACCAAATATGCAAAGAACCTGTACTCAGAAAACTATAGAGTACTCATGAAAGAAATTGAGGAAGACACAAAGAAATGGGAAAATGTTCCATGCTCCTGGACTGAAAGAAAAATATTGTGAAAATGTCTATGCTACCCAGAGCAATCTACACATTTAATGCCATCCCTATCAAAATACCATCAACTTTTTTCAAAGAACTGGAACAAATAATCCAAAAATTTATATGGAACCAGAAAAGACCCCGAATAGTTGGAGGAATGTTGAAAAAGAAAACCAAAGTTGGTGGAATTACAATTCTAGACTTCAAGCTGTATTACAAAGCTGTAATCATCAAGACAGTATGGTACTGACACAAAAACAGACAAAAACAGGTCAATGGAACTGAAGAGAAAGCCCAGAAATGGACCCTCAACTCTATGGCCAACTAAACTTCGATAAAGCAGGAATGAATGTCCAATGGAAAAAAGACAGTCTCTTCAACAAATCGCATTAGGAAAATTGGACAGCCACATGCAGAAGAATGAAACTGGATCATTTCCTTAAACCACACATAAAAATAGACTCAAAATGGATGAAAGACCTCAATGTGAGATAGGAATCCATCAAAATCTTTGAGAAGAACAGGCAGCAACCTCTTCGATATTAGCTGCAGCAAATTCTTCCTAGAAAAATCACCAAAGACAAGGGAAGCAAGGATAAAAATGAACTATTGTAACTTCATCAAGATAAAAAAAAAAAAACCTTTTACACAACAAAGGAAACAGTCAATAAAACCAAAAGACAACTAACAGAATGGGAGAAGATATTTGCAAATGACACATCAGATAAAGGGCTAGTATCCAAATCTATAAAGAACTTATCAGGGGCACCTGGGTGGCTCATTGGGTTAAGCCTCTGCTTTCGGCTCAGGTCATTATCCCAGGGTCTTGGGATTGAGCCCCACATTGGGCTCTCTGCTCAGTGGGAAACCTGCTTCCCCTTCCCCCCTGCCTGCCTCTCTGCCTACTTGTGATCTTTGTCTGTCAAATAAATGGATAAAATCTAAAAAAAAAGAGAACTTATCAAACTTAATGCCCAAAGAACAAATAATCCAATCAAGAAATGGGCAGAAGAAATGAACAGACAGCCTTCTTTTCTGAAAAGAAGACATCCAAATGGCCAACAGACACATGAAAAAATGCCCAACATCACTTGGCATCAGGGAAATACAAATCAAAACCACAGTGAAATACCACCTCATACCAGTCAGAATGGCTAAAATATTAACCAGTCAGGAAACAACAGGTGTTGGTGAGGATGTGGAGAAATCCTCACTGTTGGTGGGAATGCAAGCTGGTGCAGCCACTCTGGAAAACAGTATGGAGGTTCCTCAAAGAGTTGAAAAGAGAGCGACCCTATGACCCAGCAACTGCACTATTGTGTATTTACGCTAAATATACAAATGTAGTGATCCAAAGGGGCCTGTGCACCTGAATGTTTATAGCAGCAATGTCTACAATAGCCAAACTATGGAAAGAGCCTAGATGTCCATCAACAGATGAATGGATAAAGAAGAGTGGTGTATATATAGAATGGAATACTATGCAGCCTTGCTGCATAGTAATGAAAAAATGAAACCTTGCCATTTGCATCAACATGAATGGAACTAGAGGGTATTATGCTGAGTGAAATAAGTCAATCAGAGAAAGACAATTATCGTATGCTCTCACTGATATGAGGAATCTGAGAAACAAGACTGAGGAACATGGGGGAAGGGAGAGAAAAATGAAACAAGATGAAACCAGAGATGGAGACAAAGTGACTCTTAATCTCAGGAAACAAACTGAGGGTTGCTGGAAGGGAGGGGGTGGGAGGGATGGGTGGCTGGGTGATGGACATTGGGGAAGTTATGTGCTATGGTGAGAAAAATAAGTAAATTAATTAACTTACAAATAAACTCCCAGAACCTTCTGCTTGGTTGCCTCCTCCCTTGGGTAACAATTTTCTGGCCAGTTTCTAAATCCTCTTACCCCAGTCCATATCTCCTCATGCCCAGTTCTTTCTTTCTGTGAATTCACAGGGCTTCTTGATCAGTTACTTGTAGCCTAGGCCTTATTTCATATCTGCAGTAACTGTATGCTCACTTATGCATTATTCTCACTAGATTATAAACTCTTCCAGAGGCAGATACATGGCAATTATCTAGAATTCCAGCATCTATCCTATCCAAGTACCTGGCACATTGTTAAGTGTCTTGAGTGAGGAGTGAAAAGAGCGATGCTAGTGCTCAGAGGGGGAGGGAGGAAGACTATAACTGAAGAACCATGCACACTCATTTCCTGCTCACAACACCCCCCTCCCCTCCATCTGCTTGCAATGGCCTCCTGGCTCTGCCTGCTGTCTGGGCTGCAGGATGTGAGTAGCAAGCCCTTCAGCATTTCCCCTTTACCTGAGTACAGTACTGCTTTTCTAGCCTCTGGCTCTCCTTCTGTTTCTGGCAGGTGAGCGACACCACGGACACGATGGTGCTGTTGTAGTTCTCCTGGGAAGATGTCCAGGACATCAGTGCAGTTGTTGAGCTTAGGACGTGGACACTCACGTGCTGGGGCTTCTCAGTCAGTTCTTCGATCCACTCTCCTGAAGGGCCTGAACATTTCAAATAAGAGCACAAGGGAGGTTTCATGCTGAGCTGGTGGAGATACAAGATTTGAGTTTTAAAAACTTGTTTTTTCCTTCCACCCTTACACACAGAGTCAAGGTAAGACTGGAGGCTGGATGGGTATGGCCCTCTGTCCCCTGCCTCTGAGGTTCTTCCAGTAAATTCTTCACCAGAGAGAATTGACTTCTCTTTCAACGCAGAGTGGGTGAGGTAGTGGGGGCATTTCATTAGTGTTTAGAATTCCTCTGCTGTTAGGATCTTCGGTCTCTAGAAATAATGACTTTGAGATTCAAATTAGCCTCAACTGCCATCATGT
The DNA here is from genome assembly GCA_004024625.1 of Mellivora capensis. NCBI lineage: Eukaryota > Metazoa > Chordata > Mammalia > Carnivora > Mustelidae > Mellivora > Mellivora capensis. The sequence continues at coordinate 24,618 of PISX010009753.1, read as the reverse complement.
GAAAAGATTTCAAATTTGGTAGCAGCGGGATCAAAGAGATGGTGTGTGACTATATTGACAAAAGAAATAGGCAACAGGCGGGCTCAGTTACAGAAGCTGCGTGAGAGCTGGGTGATAATTTGAGGGACGCGGTGGGTTCCTCATTATAAAGTATCTCGTCAGAAGTGCTCACCATTAGCTTTGTTCTCTTAAGTTTCTCAAGTGGTTATTAGCACCATGCCTGACCCGTGGTAAGGACTCAAGAAGTGTTGAGGCGGTAATTTTTTATGGAAGTTCCCTGTTGAAATGCACATGTGCAACTTTCCTTTATTTGCTTAGGATACATGTCTCAGTGTCTTAATAGGGAGCTGTATTCCTCTGCTGAGATTCAGGAGGGGGAAAGGAGCAAGTGACTCTTCCTGGAAGAGCTGTCTTGGGCTCACAGCCAATGGGGTTAGGGAGAGAATGACCATAAAAAAATGACAATAATAATGATGGCAAAGAGATAGAACACTCAGCATGTTCTAGGCTCTGCTTTAGGTTTGTATGTGCTTACATATGTTAACTCTTTAATATTCATAACAGACCTATGAGATAAGTACAAGTATTAATTCAACTTTCAGATGAGAGTGCTGAGGCAGAGGGAGGGTAAGTAGATTCACCCACAGGAAGGCTGGTTATAGAATCCATGCTCTTAACCCCTGCATGAAACCTCTGGGGGCACTAGGAACTGTCAAAAGCACTGGTTTGGAGATGGGAAAGTTGACCAAAACTCGGCTTTGACTTTGACCTTGGACAAATGTATAAATTCTCTGAATCTCTGTCAATGCACAGGCTAAATGGATTAAACCACTGAAATGTTAGAATCGAAAACTTGAGTGATCCAATACCTCACTTAAGTGATGAGAAAACTGAGTTCCAGAGATGTGTATGACTCTCACACAGCTATTAAGTGTCTGGGGGCCAACCTAGACCTCTGGTCTCCTGGCTCAGTGCTTTGTGACAATTTATCATGATGCCATCAGTCGCTGTGATCAAATGAGATCATAGGTGTTAGAGAACTCTGTAATTATGAAGTGTTTTCATCGCTGTTAGGAAGATTACTGGGGTAGCTGGGGCACAGAAAGCCGAAATGGGAGGAAGCAAAACAAATTCACTTGTTCAGTGATTTTACGGACTAACCTGATAATCAAGCAAGGTCATGGGTCACTGCAGGCTATGTGGAAATGGACTTTGCTATCAAATATTCCTGGGTTCTAGTCCTCATTTGAACACTTGGGAAAGTCACTAACCTTTCTGTGCCTTGTTTTTTTTTTTTTCCACCTGAAACATGGGATCACTGAAATGTAAAGCTGTTGGGGGACGAATGTAAATGTGTACCTTTCTTCTCATCTCTGAGGAAAGCCTTCAAAACCACAGAAACACAAATCATAATGCAACAAGAGAAACATAAATCTTAATGGAATTTAATAAATATTAATGTCACAGATAAACACCAGAACAATTTGGTCAGGAAAATGGGCTGTGAATATCGTTCGGCTGGTATGAGCCTGTACTATGTTGAGGCGGTTTACTGAGTTCCAGTATAGTATTTGTATTGATAGTTTTCAGTTTTAAACTAAAGATATATATGCAGTACCCCTGAATAACTCATTACTGCAGAACAGAATAGCCTAAGCACTAAAAATATTATTCTTTTAATGGGAGAGAAAAAAACAGAATTTTTTAGTGTCCTATATTCTTCTAGATGAATATTAAGATACATCTCTTTGAAATAATCATATTTTTGAGCAATTCTGACACAGTCTCAGTTTGGATACTCTAGAGCAGAATGCCTGACACATGAAAGTTGTTCATTTGTCGAAGGTACAACAGAATTAATAAATTAGTAGCATAACCCCAGACTAGGATTTTATAATTTGGTATGAGAAATAAGATGTACACAAATAAAACAAATCTAGAAAAATATTATACACAAATAAGCTCTGTATTTTGTGTTGTGCATTATGAAACACAGTAGAAATTCAGGGAAGGGAAGGACCAGCATAGTCAGAATAGCTGAGGGAGATTTTTCCAGAAGCCTTGACACTTGGGGTGCATCTCTACTGAGGGACACGAAAACCTTCTGGTAAATGAAACATTTTAGCTTCACAGGAAGAACTAAATAGTAAAGTTCATTCTCATTCTTGAGTGACTAACTGAAAGCCACGCAGGCAAAATCGTGACTGTTCTTTCTGTATACCTCATGGGTCTTTAGGCCTCTTACCAATGGCAACATTTTTTTTTAAGATTTTATTTATTTATTTGACAGACAGAGATCACAAGTAGGCAGAGAGCCAGGCAGAGAGAGAGAGGGGGGCGGGAAGCAGGCTCCCTGCTGAGCAGAGAGCCCGATGCTGAGCTTGATCCCAGGACCCTGAGATCATGACCTGAGCTGAAGGCAGAGGTTTAACCCACTGAGCCACCCAGGCACCCCAACATTTTTGGTTTCTTAAGTAGAAATGCTACATGGGACCTTTTCAACATTTTTCAGCTGTTAAATAAATGGATCTCTTCCCTCTGTCCTCCTCATCCTCCTATCTACCCTTTTGAGGATTATTTGCTGAAAGGTGGTATTTGCCTTTGGAGAAGTTGACAAAGTGTGTGGTGGTCATCTTTTTTGAAGAGTCATTTTTATCCATTGCCTTCTGTTTTTTTCTTTTGGCGGATGGGAGGCACATTTAACTGCTGATAAACGAGGTAACTGATTTTTGGTCTTGAAACCTCTGGTGGGCATATTCCAATTAGATAAGAACATTACAGACTTGCACAATTGGTGCAGCTTCTGGAGGCTAGTTATTTGCTCCATTATTGCCTCTCATAGAATCAGGGGAAGCCACCCGAAGACTTGAATTGGGGCTTTTAGAATGCTCTAGCTTTGTCTTCTTGGGCCAAATTTATGGTGACCACCTAGGTCCCACAACACTTACCTCTCTGGTTTTCTTTTGAGCTCTCTCAGCTCAATATTCTAATGAGACTTTTCCCTCAGTCCAACAATATCAATTTTCTATACGGCCTCAAACGAAAGTAACAGGTCCTAAACAGGGTGTCTGTGTCCTTAGAGGGTTTGTTACAGCTAGTGTGGAAGGTCAGCTTAATAAATGTTCAATTATCACCACAATAAAAAAATCCATAAGTTAAATCTCTGGGTAGGTTTGTTACTATGAAACATGCGTATATTTCTTCTGCTGTCAAAATCTCATGGATCCGGGCCTCTTCTGACCTCGATGATTTCTCAGGGTCTTTGAGGTTTGATGAATAATTGATGCCAGAACATCATTAATCTCCCCAGCTCTCTTGTCCTAGCTCCCCTGTAAGTGCAAAATAATCTCTTTGGTACTTACTGATATAAAAACTGAGTGATTTTGCTGACTGGCTTGTTCGAGTTTCGCAAGACCCTGAAGAGCTAAAGGTCGTCACAGATAACTTATATTTCCCAGGCTCCTTCAGTTCTGCGACAAATTCGTGTGCTTCTTCATCCACTGTCAAATATTCAGTAAAGTTTTCTGCATCATATATAAAAAAGAGAATATATATGAATTGAAACCTGGAAGGGCTTTGAATGTAGACAAGTCAATATAAAAAATTCGTATTTTTATACGGTTTCCTTTCTTTTGTCAAGTTCAGTTATACATCTTCATTAAAGGCACTAGAAAAGAAACATGGCCAAGTATTCAAATTGCTTTTCACAATACTTTTAAATAACCAAATTAAAATATGATATCTGAATCAAAAAGCTTAAGGATGAGTATATACTGCATATCCTTAGGTACTATTACCCAACAACACCATATGCACAGAATAGAAGTAGAATGTCAGGAGAAGATTGCAATAGTTGACTTTCTTATCTGGATATATAAAAAAATAACCAGTAGTAAGTATCTTATCGGTTCTTTGTGGTAGTATTAAATACCCGGAGATGTTTTAAAATAAATTGAATTATTTCTAGTTGGAAATAATTCTTCTGGGTAGATTTTCTGACTCTTGTAACTCTCGTCCTTCATCTGTCTTCTTCCAGATTTTACTTTCTAAAAGTAAAAATGATTTTGCATTGCTTCAAAGTCCAATCCTGCTGTTTATTACTTCATTTGAAGTTGTTCTCATCAGTTGGTGACTACAATAGCCTTCAAAAGAACACACTGCAGTCAGATAAAAGCATGACTGAATGTTCATGGAAATACTCATTAAAAAAATTGTGAGTTACAAGACCCTATTTTCCACAGAATATACTGTGGAACAGAAAAAGTAAAAGACAGATTAAGGGCAGATGAAGACATATCTTTTATACAAGTAATGCCAGGTGAATGTTAAGACTTTTGACTCAAATAATTGGAAATGGCAAAAGATTTCAATTTTACACAATATTTGGATATGGTCGATTGTTCTATAATCCAGGGTAGAGGAATCCACAAATTTTGGTGTCTTATTCTATAATAAAATAAGGGCAAACAATAGGCACTCTATGATGTTACCCGATACTAGTGTCCTGCCCTGAAAATAAAGCTATCATATAAACTTCAAATTTTGACAACTTGACAACATTTCCCACTCAAACTACTAGACTAGAAAGTATAAAATGAAGTATGTTATTGAAGAAACAAAACAAACAGCAAATAACTATAATAACCTGCCAAATGACCATTTAGATGTGATTCATGACCCACACTGACTGCAGGCCACAGCCCTGTTTTTCATGAGTTAGTGGACTAAAATACGAAGAAGAGCTCTGGGATGTTAGATCAATGACCATGGTCCAGGATACGGCAGCTACAGTGAAAATACTAGTTGCTGTGCATTTTCTATTTTACGACCAGTTCCTCTTCAGGAAAATGTAGAGTGGTGCTGGTCTCCCAGGGGCCCACCCTGAGGCAAATGAGAGTCGCTAGATGAGCAAGACCTGGGGCTGGCCCCCTTGGGAAGGTAGCCTTCTTGTCAGAAAGATTGTTTTGCTACATGTTTCACAAACAGTATACTAGGAAGTAGAAAATTTCTCCAGGATATTTTGTAATTTGGCATGGTTAGAACTTCAATTCAAACTCTTTCCAAAACAGAAGGTTTTCCTCAGTGGCCTAGGGTACGTGACATGATGGATAGTGAAAGGTTAAGAGAGTTGTGAATACATGAAACTTAGAAACTACCTAAACCTTGGATTCTGATCTTACCTATTTAATTATGTTTTCTAGTGTTAGGGAGCATTACTACTCAAATTCTTCCCTTTCTTGACCATTTTTTCTCTAAATAGTAACTGCCTCCCATTTCTTTTCTTTCTTCCTAAATATTTTAGTTTTAACATATGTCAATGATCTTTCCTTTGCGCATCAGTTCTTATTTTCGCTGATTTCCTATTACTTTACCTTCTCTTTCTATGTGGATATGGAACCCATCGAAGGCAGTGGGTGGTTTGGGTGGTAACCAATTCAGGATCATTTGTACAGGAAAAAATGAGAGAGAGCCTGCTGTTGATTTCTCAGTCTCACTGAGCATACTGTTATTTTCATATTCCACGGGAAGGACACTGACAAAGTCATCTTCACTCTCGGGGGTGGCGGGGGCGCTGCCCCACCAATAGGGCTGGGATGTAGTTTCGTCCTCACTGCTGTTGAAATCGGGCCAACCGGAAGAAATGTTGCCAGAGGGACTTTCAGAGGCTTCCTCCGTGAAATGGAAGAGTTTGTCTTTTCCCACCATCTCTTGTGATCTAATGAACGATTCCTCTGGGAAACTGCCACTCTGTTCTTCCCAATTGTTTTTGTTCAAGTTTACAATACGAACCGAGATATTTCGAGGTGGATAAGGGGCTGTAAGAGAGAGAATTTTTATTTTCCAGTAATTTTTAATTCTATTGTAATGAATACTTAATCTATTAGTGAGTCAAATGCACAAGTGCATGTACAAAATAGAGGTTAGTTTTACTTCTACTATATAAAGATAAACTACATCAAGAACTATTGTGGTGTCAAGTTCCACATTTGTCTAAGATTTTGTATGCGATGTGTACACACACACACACACATATATATATATACATACATATATGTATATATATACCCACTCATACTTCAAATACATTAACTAGTGATATGATGCTTGTCCAAGTGGTAATCTAACCATTTCCAAAGTAGAGTTTCATAAATATTCTTTAGCTTATCAAAATCTCCTTTTAAAAAACCTGAGTTTCGGGCGCCTGGGTGGCTCAGTGGGTTAAGCTGCTGCCTTCAGCTCAGATCATGATCTCAGGGTCCTGGGATCGAGTCCCACATCAGACTCTCTGCTCAGCGGGGAGCCTGCTTCCCTCTCTCTCTCTCTGCCTGCCTCTCTGTCTACTGTGATCTCTCTCTGTCAAATAAATAAATAAAAATCTTAAAAGAAACACAAAACAACCTGAGTCTCTGCCACTGGATCTTTTTTACAAAAAAGCAACTACAGTGTACTCTAGCTATCAAGATAAAAATACTGCCTGTGACAATTGCACTTAAGAGAGTTGCATATGTGCCTTTATTGATTTTTTTATTTTTTAAGATTTATTTATCTATTTGACAGAGAGAGAGAGAGAGAAAGACATCACAAGTAGGCAGAGACCAGCAGAGAGAGAGAGGAAGCAGGCTCCCTGCTGAGCAGAGAGCCTGATGCGGGGCTCGATCCCAGGACCCTGAGATCATGACCTGAGCTGAATGCAGAGACTTAATCCACTGAGCCACAAAGGCACCCCAAGTTTTCTTTTTTTTTTTTTAATTTTTTAAGATTTATTTATTTATTTGACAGAGAGAGAGATCACAAGTAGGCAGAGACGCATATGTGCCTTTAGAAACATTAACACGGGGGAGCCTGGGTGGCTCAGTGGGTTAAAGCCTCTGCTTTCGGCTCAGGTCATGATCCCAGAGTCCTGGGATCGAGCCCCACATCAGGCTCTCTGCTCAGTAGGGAGGCTGCTTCCCCCTCTCTCTGCCTGTCTCTCTGCCTACTTGTGATCTCTGTCTGTCAAATAAATAAATAAAATCTCTTAAAAAAAAACATTAACACGCATGTTAGAAATATGGCTTCACTCCTCACCTCTCCAGAATGAAACATTTGAGCACAAAATCCATGTATGAATTAGGGAAGCATACCTTTCTATGGGTAGAAAATTATGAAGGCACACTATCTGGTCTCTACCTGCAACTGTTTCTATCTATCCTTCAAATAGCTGCTGAAATATCACCTCTTCTGTGAACTTCAAAAAAAAAAAATTAATCTTTCCCTTCTTTGTGCAGTTACATAACTTTGTACCTCTTAGAACACATATCAGTTCTGCCTTGTGTGATTGCCATTTCTGTTATTCCCCTACCATTTTTGAGGACAGGGAACCTATTCCACCAGACTCTGTCTTCATCTCTCTCATACTTAGAAGAACTTCCTGGTAGAAGTCACTCAACTGATAATGTTTCCTTACTTGAATTGAATGATGAAAAATACAAATAGAGTCTTAGACGTTGCCATTATGTGACTAACTTATTTAGCTGAAATAGTTTCTTTGTCTTGTCTTACTTAATGGAAATCATGACATCTTAGAATTCAGACTGGCAGGGTCTTAGGGGTGATCTATTACAATCCATTCCCAATGTTCATATGAAAGGCATCTCCAACATTCCTAAAGAGTAATTTGGGCACATTAGGCATGGTCAATGTCAATTACATTGGTATTGGTGATAGGCACTTAGTAGGTATATAATTATTTCCATCCATTCTTCCATTTATCTATCCATCCACCCACCCATCCATCCATCCATCCTATAACAGTGCTTCCTATTAGTGATGCTACTAAGATTAAACACTGCAAGTTTAGACATTTCTGAATTCCAATATTTTCTTTTAATAATCTGATATTCTGTCCTAGAACATCTCCTGTCATTTTTATTGTCAGATGAGAATTTTGCCAGGTTATAGAATAACTGATGTCTACTTGGTCAGGTTAAGTTATTTAATTATAACTTTTGGTAGTATCATGTAGTTTTTTTCCATTCAAAGATTATAAATCTATGATAACATTGATGTATTTTATTTTATTTTTTAAAAGATTTTATTCATTTATTTGACAGACAGAGATCACAAGTAGGCAGAGAAGCAGGAAGAGAGAGAGGGGGAAGCAGGCTCCCTGCTGAGCAGAGAGCCCGATGTGGGGCTCGATCCCAGGTCCCTGGGATCATGACCTGAGCGGAAGGCAGAGGCTTAACCTACTGAGCCACCCAGGCGCCCCTACATTGATATATTTTAGATTTTTCTTTTGAAAATTTTACTCCGTTCCTTTCCCATTGATAGAGAATTTGTTACAAAGGTGTATTTATTTTATTTCTTAGCTCTAGCACAGAATTTTTTTCACAATGATAGAAAGTATACATGCAATAAGCATATAGTTTAATTGTTTTTGAACTAAATTTGATTCTTCAGAAAACTTACCAGTTCTATGCTTTTTGGGCTCATGACTGACACCACTGTACTCCACAAGAGTGCTTTTATTAAAAGTTGCCTCAGATACCAGTTGAAAAGTGATGTTACTATAACATATTCCTGGTAGCCAGTGATTAAATACTGTTTTTCCCTTAAAGAAATCTGAGAATAAAAACAATTATATTAAAATTTTGATCGCCTAAATGCCACATACTTCTAGAAAGTCCTAAACAATTATGATTAAATAACTGTAAGATATTATTTCCTGCAACTTCTGGCACCCTCAGTAATACAAAATTGGCCTAATCAAGATTAAAGATGAAAATTTGGATCTTTATATCCAAAATCCTGAAAAGCTTTTTCTGCAGGAATTGGATATAATGAAATTAAATCTTTATTATAGGAACATTTTGTGTATTAAATGGAGAGGATAATGTGCAGAAATTGTAGAGATTAGGTTTATGCTAGCCATTTATTTTATGATAAAAATCAAAGATATTTTGCCACCTTATGACTTAGGAAAAAGTGATTTCGTAAGACATGTTTTCACTAGTCTTATGTGTAAAAACTGTACTGTTTTTGAATAGAATGGTTTATCTGCCAGTTGGCAGCAGCTGATTTAAGAAGGAAGGAAGGAAGGTAAAAGGAAGGAAGGAAGGAAGGAAGGAAGGAAGGAAGGAAGGAAGGAAGATTGGGATTTAATTTGAAAAACATTAAAGAAAATAATAAAATTAAGATTCCAGTCCAAATTAGAAGGAAATGTGGAAAAGAAACTAAAAGTGCCACTTATAGAACTAAAAGCTGAAAATAAATTTAAAAATTAATTAACTTAAAAAGGAGAACATATTTATTGATTTATTTTAAAACTCCTGGCTTTTAGTTCCACAAAAATTCCAGATGCTTTTCAATCATTCATGAACTTGTATTTGCATGTGATCCATAAGCAAATAAGGCCCCATTTATTAATTTGCAGAAAATCAGTTTTCATTGAAAATTTTAAAAATGCATAATTTGTGGAGTCTATGTTTATATTTATTTGATGCTTTAAAGCTTCAAAAAATATAAATTCACTGCATTGTTTTAAACCATGTCTCATAAAAATGAAATCCATGGAAGAAATGAGTTTATGAAAGCAGCAGGTCAAAATGACACTTTACTGGATACCGTGACCGGTGTGCCTCAGTGTCCCTTTTTCATCTCACCAGTACCTATTTCCAGTAACAGCCAGTGAACTTTGATAACCATCATCTAAGCCCTCAAAGAGAAATGTTATAGTTTTGTATCCTGAGAGTATCTGTTTCTTTCCTTCCCAGTTCACTCCCAGTGAGGGCTGAATGCCCTCCCTCCTTTCCTCTTTCCTTCTCCCCAACAGTCTACTCAGAGAAGGTGACCAGGTTCTTTTGAAATGATAAATTTCCACAGGATCTTTTTCTCTCATCTTCCCACAGGGTCCCCATTAGGCCAGTATAAACAATGAAACCAGTTTTTGCATATTAATGCAATCATTTAGCTGGCCATGCAGATAAACATATCCAAAGGAACAAAAGAGCATTATCATTCACATTTGAGAATAATCTTGGATCACCTCCAAGCAAAACTTGGTAGAAGGTGCCTTTCTGGCTTCTTCGTTCTAGAAATGCCCTTCTAACACACCCAGAAGGAAATCGTTAGGTGAGGTGTTTCTAAATTTATGTTTGAATTTATTTCTTGTATCTGACATGCTGCCTTTGGCAGGACTAACATACAAGTGATAATAATTTGAGTATTTCTTATGCTTATGCATTGCCTGTGACTAGCAAACCAGATGTTCTAAGATTCCTCATGACAAGATTTTCATACATTAAAAACTATTTTTAATGGCTCTTCCATGGTCAGATAGCGAATCATAAGACCTCTTTAGAGGAAGACAGAAGACCATTTGGCAAACATCACGTAAAAAAGGGTATTTTAAAGGTGATATTTATCACCCTTCCTTTTGCCTCTTACCTTTATATAGCATTGTTCGGAAGTCTTTCCCTTCCCAGTAGCTTATGTTTACTCTTGTGAAAACATTGTATTTTTCTGGATAATGAATTTCAAACAGGACTCCTGTTTCAGGAGAAGGTTTATAGTCATATATTGAAACACTGGTTACAGGTAGGGGTTCTGCAGAATGGAAGTAAATGGACAAAGGGGAAGTGGAGAAAAAGGGAGAAAGGCCATTATCAATACTTGGAAGTACCAAAAATTATATCTATCAGAACACTTTCCACACTTTTATTATCCATAAGCACTAAACACCCTCATACTCATGAGTTGACTGATCTTCAGAGAAGTAATTAACAATGTACATTTATGTGGTGTTGCAACTTTCAAAGAAATTTCATTTTAATTTTTTCCATATGCTTTTCGCAATAACCCTGAGATCTTGGATGAGAAAATATGAATATTGCTATTCAAGGATAAAAATAATGATGATGTCTCAGAGACTTTAAATTATTTGTCAAAGGTAACTTAACAAGTATGTGGCAGAGTATATATCTCCAAATTCCTAGTTCATTTTTCTTTTTTCCAAGCCAAGAAAACTTGATGTTAATAACAGACCAGTAACAGAAAATATATTTTGGCTCTGACCAAGGATAAATGTTTATGTGATCATTTGTTTCTTTGTATAAACTTAACATTTATTTTTCCTCTATTAACTATAAGATTGCAAGCCACACTGTGTTGAGATAAATTAGAGTTTATCAAACCACTCTTCCTGCAGAAGTTTAAAAAAATGTTTATTTCTATTTTGCTTGAGCTGTTAACTCATTACAAAACTTTTTAAATACTCATTAAAAAAAAAGAGATTTTATTATTTGTTCATCAGAGACAGAGACAGAGAGAGAGGGAGAGGGAGAAACAGGCTCCCCACTGAGCAGGGAGCCAGATTTGGGACTAGAGCCCGATGCGGGACTTGATCCCAGGCCCTTGGGATCATGACCTGAGCTGAGGGCAGATGTTTAACCAACTGAACCACCCAGCTGTCCCACTAGATACTCATTTTTTAAAACTGCAACTTGATTCACATCTGCATCTCCTCTGTATCCCATTCTTCAGCAAAATTCTTGTAAAAATGACTGAGCTCCCTCACCCTTCTGAAGGGGCTGTTGGATAAGTTTTATATGCATTCATTTGATTTGAGAAAATCATTTAAATATTTGGTTTGGAGTCAACTATTGTATCAGACAAAAATAATTTTGATTCAAAGTCTTATCATTAGAGGATTCTCAGACATCATTTACAGCCCAAATGAAAGCAATATCCTTGCTTTAAATTTTACACTTTTAAAATTTCAAGTTTCAATACCCAAAGACACCAAAATTTGATTTAATTTATTCCACAAGTATCAAGGAACTACTTTGTCTTAATCTGTAGGTAAATATTTTTCATTTTGCTCTTCAGGATCATAATCTATTTTAGCTTTTGCTTTTGATTGAAGAGATCCAGGAAGGACTGGAGCAACATGTTAAAGCTTTGATTTTTTTTCCTGGAATTTTCTTAAAAACCAAGCTAACATCTAGCAAAAAAAATCAGGAAAGACCTTCAGATTACAGCATATATTGTGATCATGTCCAGGTAGACTACATGCTGTATTCTCTGGTTAAAATGTTTCTAGTTTATCTTTCATTTGTCCTAGGTCTTCTTGCTTAAAGATAACATCCACAGAGTGAACTCACTTGTGTCATGTAAACCAACCACCCAACCAACCCACCCACCAATCCGGGAAGACTCTTGTATTTCTCTTTGATCAACCCCTCCCCCCCCACCGCCCCCCCGCCAAATTTTGAGCTATTTGAAGATCTTTCTTTCAACCCAGTCTAATTACTAACCCACAGAGTCTACCAAATCCACCTGCTGCCTCTGTATCTAAGGGAACTAAGATGAAAGCTAACAAAAAAAGGCAGGCACAGAGCAGGGGCTATTCTACTCCCGCTGTCCAGTATCCCAGCCTCACCAGGGTTCGTCCTCCTGAAAAGAGAAGTGAGAGGTCCACCCATTCTTTCATGCCCTGAGGCATGGCATCTGCACGTCAAAGACAGTCTAATTTTGAAATTCAAGAGATGAGGATTACAGCATAGCTATTTTATTTTGTGATTTTTTTTTTTTCTGTTGCAAGCTACTTCACTTTAAACTAAGAATTTTTTTGAAATGCCTACTTGCCTGTTTGCTTCCTAAAGTTCTCTTGGCTTCAACATAAGTAACCCAGGTCAGCAGCAAATTCTAAAATCCAAGCCCGGGCATTACTGAGGCATATTCAATCCAAGAATTACTATTTTCAATAGAACTCAAATGCACTCTTTAAAAATATTTTACTGTCTCTCCAGTGACTTCCCTCATTATTTTTCTTTTTAGAAATTATGTGAAGTGCTATAAACCAAAGCTGTTATTACTCAAATATTTTTCAGTGATGACAAGGTTAAATCTTGATGTAATTCAATTTTCCTTTATCTGCCAACTACCCTTTACTCTTCCATATTTTGTCTTAGGCACCAGGCAGGACTGGACAGAGAAACAGAGTTGTTAGAAAATGTGTCATTTATTACTTTTGTTTGTTTATTCCTTTTTTTGTCCTCAGGTCTTTATATTTTTCAAGAAACTAAGTATCTTTTTTTAATGTAGATTTTATCATATGCTTTGAAATACAGGCCCGAGGCTGACTTTGTGTCTTCTTATTGCCCTATTTCTTGCTTATTCTTGCTGTTGAGACAATTTAACCATTGCTTTTGTTCAGCTCACCCCAGCTCCCAGTCTAGAACCAGGGCATATTCATATTATTCTGAAGTTCTTGATATTTTGGATGATATAGTGGCTATCACAAATTCATTCCCTGAGTCAGAGAGTTACTAAGCTTCTCCTTGATAATAAGACTGAATGTGTATTCCCTATATCCCAAGGCCTCCATCTATAATTCTATCACAGATGGAAAGAATCTCCACACCAAACAGAAATCTTGGGTCTGTGCCCTACCTAGTATGGAGCATTCCAATCCTTACTGTATTGGGGCCCAAGATCAGGGCTGTGTTCTTTCAGATGCAGAGCACAAAGGCCCCAGGACTTCAGCCTATCTCCCCCCTTGGAACTTCTGTTTTGTTTCTGATTCATAGAGATGCCTATCTTATTTTTGCGCCTACCAATATACTTCTGGTTTTCTTTTTGACTTGTGGTAGGAGCAAAAAGTGTGTCACAAGCAGATACTTACTGAATTATTTTTGCAAGAAATCCTAACATGAAATTCCCATTTCTTCTTTCGATAAAAAAAAAAAATTAAAATGACATTTAATATGATTGGTTTTTTTTTCTCATTTAGGTGTCCCACATAATAAAATCTGATGTTTAATCAAAGACTGTTTTATGTCCCTTAACTACATTTGAATCATCCATGACAATCATGAATAAGAAAGTCCTTAAAGTTCTGGAAGTAACTGAGACAGAACATAAGGGAACGAGACAAATGTAGAGCAAATACTGTTTAAAGAAATCAGAATTAACTCTGTGCTCCTTGGTAACTGCTAAGAGCCAAGAGGTGCTTCTTTCTGAGATGGCTCTGTTTTGATGGACTAAAACTAAAGGAGCTGTTGGATCAGTGACCAGCGTCCTTGCTTTTGATGTGACCAACCTAAGAATGTGTCTGTTCTGACACAGTCCTCTTGAGGGAAAAAAACATGTGATTAGGCCTTCATTTTTTTTTTTTTTAAACCCGCCCTGAGTGGGTGGGGTGGGGCAGAGGGAACAGGAGAGAGAGAATCATAAGCAGGCTCCCCACTCAGTGTGGAGCTGGTGCCAGGCTCAATCTCATGACTCTGAGATCATGATCTGAGCTGAATTTAAGAGTCAGACGCTTCACTGACTGAGCCACTCAGGCACCGCAGGGCTCTCACTTCTGATGTCAGGAGCAGAAAAAAAAAAGGGACTGATCCCAGATCCCAGGCCAGAGCTTCTAACTTATGTTTAGATGATGATTTGGAACCTAACCTGACAGCTTAGCTCTATCCATGCAGGCCACTGAGGTGAGCTGGCAGTAGCTGCAGCCCATGGTCCAAGAGTCATGGTCATGATCAAACCCATGAACTTAATTCAAGTCTTCACCACTTCCTTCCTGGGATATTTCAACAGCTTTCTCTATTATTCTCCTTGACTCCAGTCTCACCTTAATTTTTCTACTTGTTTCTGCTCAAAACCTCTAAGCCTGCAGGCCACCTGATATTCTCAGTTTGTCAGAGTCTCTGCCTTACACCTGTCACTTGTACCTTCCTGACTTTGCCCTGCCTGATCTGTTTTGACTCTCCTCTGCTTCCAACCCCTCAAATAATTTTCTGTTTAATGTCATTATTGAAAAATAATTTTTTCAATTTCAATAATTATTGAAAAATAATTTTCTGTTTAATGTCATATTGTTTACATTTATTGATCTTATATGAAATGCTACACATTTTGTTAAGGAGTGTATTTTAATATTTTTCACATTATAAAATATTACATTATTTTATGGTACCCTCCACCAAAACTGCAAACTCACAGTCCGCAAGACAAATCTGGCCTGCCACTTGTTTTTCTATGACTTGTGAGCTAAGAATGGCATTTACGTTGTTAAATGGTTAACAAAAATTAACAGAGGAATAATATCTTGTGATATATCAGAATTATATGAATTTTAAATTTTAGTGTCTTTATTTTTTTATTTTATTTTATTTATTTGACAGAGGGAGAGAGATCATAAGTAAGCAGAGAGGCAGGTAGAGAGAGAGGGGGAAACAGGCTCCCCACCAAGCAGAGAGCCAGATGTGGGGCTCGATCCCAGGACTGAGACTGAGATCATGACCTGGGCCGAACACAGAGGCTTAACCCACTGAGCCACCCAGGTGCCCCTAAATTTTAGTGTCTTTAAATAAAGTTTTATTAGAATGCAGCCATGCTTGTTCACTTACGTACTGCCTCTGGCTGCTTTTGTGCTGCAACACTAGAGTTGAATAATCCCAACAGACTGTACAGCCCCCAGAAGCTAAAACTCTATCATCTAAGTCTTTACAGAAAAAGCTTACTAAGATTAAAGATTTAAAAACTGAGAAGTGTGTCAACTTTGGGAGAGGTACTACATCAGCTAATTAAGAAAGTATAAAAAAGAAAGATAAAATCTTAAGTGATGTAATGTTTTTTTAAGAGAAAGATTAAAAGGTTAATCTTTTATTTCCTTTGATTAGAGCTAGAGAGAAGGCCCCAAGCCTCTATGGTTAATTCTAATTCTTACTGCTTTTCAAGTATGAGTATGTCATTTACTCATGCTTCTGTTTACTATGTATTAAAATGGGTAGTACTGTTTACCTAACTACCTCACAGATATGTTAAGGCATATTAAGTTAAATTTTATGAAATGTTTCTTGATCTCATTAAAAGCTCAAAAATTTGGACCTATTTGTACCACAAGTATGATAGCCAGCATTTTATTCATACCAGGGCTTGATAGTTCAACTGGAAAACAAAGGTTAAAGTACCTCTATTCTGGATCTGGTCAGACAACACTCTTGCAGATCTTTGTGTGGCTCCTATCTTAATAGAAGCTGATAGATGAGCAACTCTTTGTAAAGGTCCAAGGATTGTTTTTAGGTGTTTTAGTTATGACCATATGGAAGTAAAAACTACAGAGATCATGGGACTAACATAGGAAGAAGACCATTTTTAGTGGGGGGAAATGCCATTAAATTTGAGACTGTAGAGCCACATTTAAAATACCTCAGGCTAATTACTGTTAATTTTTTGTGATGAGCTTAAAAGCTTTGACTCGGTGAGGTAGACTAAATGGATTATAATTAGAGGACATTCCTGCTCTTAATAAAATTACATTAAGTTTGTTCTTAGAAATGATAGAGCTTCCTTTTTGAAAATTTAGTATTAAGATCTTGGAATGAGAACACATCTTGTTATTTGTATAGTACTATTCATTCCTCTCCCGAGATTTTAATTAAATACTGGAAATCCTTAACTAGTTACAGTAGTGTGTAGGAAAAAAATGCCATGAAAACACCTTATGTTTTTCCTCTTTGTTTTCAAAATGCTTTTGTTTGCTTTGATTAAATATTCTTTGCTGATTCTTGTTTTTGTACCCATAGCTCATTTGATCACAGCCTTTTCTGAACTCAAAAAATTTTAAAGATAGAATCCCATTTTTAATGAACTTAAGCAGCAGAACCACTATTTTTTTTTCCCATTCCTTTAGGTAATAGCTATTGCCAACGTGAAGGGACAGATACTATTTCATCTTGTTACATAAAGGGGATGTGGTTTGCAGAGGAATTGTTTTCTTAATAAATTTGGCATTGAAGTGTTCATCTATGCCATCTCTCCAGTTCCAAAATGGTTCTATTCCATTTTAGAAATTTGAAACATGTAATTTGAAATCCTTAATAAAATTTGTATTTAATTAAAAAAAAATAAAATAAAAACTGAGATTTAAAGAAAGTAATAACTTATTTAATGCTACACTAATGGTTTCTAAATTACCTTGTTGGCTTTAAAGTTCATACTTTGAACCACTACTCAAAAATACCTGCTTGAACCACAAGACAACTGACAGAATGGGAGAAGATACTTGCAAATGACATATCAGATAAAGGGCTAGTATCCAAAATCTATAAAGAACTTATCAAACTCAACACCCAAAGAACAAATAATCCAATCAAGAAATGGGCAGAGGACATGAACAGACATTTTTCTAAAGAAGACATCCAGATGGCCAACAGACACATGAAAAAATGCTCCATATCACTTGGCATCAGGGAAATACAAATCAAAACCACAATGAGATACCACCTCACACCATTCAGAATAGCTAAAATTAACAAGTCAGGAAACGATAGATGCTGGCAAGGATGCGGAGAAAGGGAAACCATCCTACACTGTTGGTGGGAATGCAAGCTGGTGCAGCCACTCTGGAAAACAGCGTGGAGGTTCCTCAAAGAGTTGAAAATAGAGCTACCCTACAACCCAGCAATCACACTACTGGGTTTTTACCCTAAAGATACAAAAGCGGTGATCTGAAGGGGCAAGTGCACCCGAATGTTTAGAGCAACAATGTCCACAATAGCCAAACTATGGAAAGAACCTAGATGTCCATCAACAGATCAATGGATAAAGAAGATGTGGTATATATACACAATGGAATACTATGCAACCATCAAAAGAAATGAAAATCTTGTCATTTGTGACGACATGGATGGAACTAGAGGGTATTATGCTGAGCGAAATAAGTCAATCAGAGAAAGACAATTATCATATGATCTCCATGATATGAGGAAGTTGAGAGGCAAAGTGGGGGGTTTGGGGGGTAGGGAAGGAAAAAATGAAACAAGATGGGATAGGGAGGGAGACAAACTATAAGGGACTCTTAATCTCATAAAACAAACTGAGGGTTGCTGTGGGGAGGGGGTAGGGAGAGGGTGGTCGGGTTATGGACATTGGGGAAGGTATGTGCTATGGTGAGTGCTGTGAAGTGTGTAAACCTGTCGATTCACAGACCTGTACCCCTGGAGCTAATACATTATATGTTAATAAAAAATTAAAAAATATACTTGTTTGATAATTTGCCCATTGCAATGTAGACTTCAGGATACTATGACTTACAGCTCTGAGAAGGAGCTTTCCTCAATAAAATCTCATTATGTCATTTCTTTGTATCTGTCACCATTCCTCATCACTTATGGATTAAAGTCTAAACTCTTGTGAGGTAGTCAAGTTTCCTCCCAACCTTTCTAGCTACTTTTCTTATTATTTTCTGGAACGATAGGTGCTAGATATGTTAACTCCTTGCAATTCACAAGAAGGTTCACTCTTTGCAAATATGATTCCTTTTGACTCCGTTGTAACATTTCCCATTCTTTACTCATTTTCAGTACACCATCAATGATTGTATCTTCTGAGGTGCCTTCCCAATGTTTGCTAAGGAAGGCTGGGCAATCTCACATAATTTTCTTAGAGCATTTATCATGTTTTTGTAATGGTTTTTTTATTTGCCTTTTACACTATAATATACCATCTTTCAATGTGGGTATGAAGGACATGACATACAGAATGTGCACAATAAATAAAATAAAAATTCATGCATTATTTTATTTATAATACATGAATTTACATTTGCATAATCTATTAATGCATGTTTATATTTATACAATATATTATAGAATACATGAGATTCTATTCACAGACTGTCTCTAAAGTGTTCTGCAATGTTTACAACTACTACCTCTCAGATTTTACTAACACACAAGACAGCAGTGGGTAATAACATTTCTCCAATTTGTAAGCAATTGTTTTCATGTGTTATTTTATCTATGAAGAAATGACTTCTCTCTAAGTGCAGACAATATACTGAAAATTCTTAATCAATTAAATATTAATCAGATGTCAGAGCTTAAGGGTTGCAAAACTACTTTGAACTGGCCAAATGTCTTCTTTGTGCTGAATTTATTTTTTGCCATGTTTTTCAGCATTCTCTAAGAGCACCAGACTCAGGACAGCTATAGAGAACTATAAAAGGATGGTCCTGGAGCCAATTACTTTGTCACTGCTTATTTCATCAAGACAAGTATCTACCACACAATAAATGACTGTAACAAATATACCCTTTTATTCTCAAGAGTAATGTGTCATCTCTTTGAGCAGATACTATTAATGTTTCCTAAACTTTAAAAAAAGCTTCCCGTTATAAAAATAAAGATGGAAACAATGGATCATTCACTGACAAATAGTGATGATTTTAGAGCTCAAAATTAATCTTAGTTATCATGTACTTTAATTCCCTCTTTTTTAAAGGAGGAAGGTGAAACCAAATGTCACCTAGTGTCACCTCATGCGTAAGGTCACAGAAATATTTGTGCCTTAATTCCCGATTCTTATATCCTGAACCTAATTTCTCTTTTAAAATTGAGGATGATGTAATCGAGTCTTTAAAAATGAGATACAGTAGGAGAGACAAGAAACCATCATTAGTTAGTTTTTGCTTTTTAGAAATCAATGCAGATTTCCTCTTCCACTTAGGATGTAGAAATTTACAAGTCAATGTCACTCTCTCAGCCCTCAACAAGAAGAAAAAGCCAAATAATCCATGAGATCACGATTTTTCTTGAATCTAGCAGAGATCTGAGATTACAAGGCAACCAAATGAACTAAATACCAAGAGTGACAAACCCCCTGCAAACAGAAGGGACATTAACTGCTTCACCTTTGGCAGAGTGTGGCAGGAGGACGGGGGCTCCATTAAAGCAGGAAAGAAGATAGATTTTAATAAATTCATAAAGGCTGGATGTGTTTTCAATGATAGTTTAGAACTGTCTGTCCAACAAAATAGCTGTTAGCCACCTGTGGTTTTTTTAATTAAACTTAGAATGAATCAAAATTAAATAAAATTAAAAAATAGTGGCTACTTAGCCCAGAGAGTTCCAAATAAGACAAACTGAAAGAGATCCCCTCAAGACACATTATGATTAAAATGTCAAAAGTTAAAGATGAAGACAGAATCTTAAAAGGAGCAAGAGAAGATACATACAAGGGAAATCTCATAAGAACATTAGCATTTGGGAGCCTGGGTGGTTCAGTCAATCAAGTGTCTGATTTCCACTCTGGTCATGATCCCAGGGTCCTGGGATCTACTCCCGCATCAGGATTCTTGCTCAGGGGGGAGCCTGCTTCTCCCTCTGCCTGCTGCTTCCCCTGCTTGTGTTCACTCTCTCTTTAAAAAAAAAAAAAAAAAAAAAAAAAAGAATATTACCATATTTTTCAGGAGAAACTTTACAGACCAGAAGGGGATGGCAAATACATTCAAAGTTCTGAAAGGAAAAACATTTCTAACCAAAAGTATTCTATCTGGCAAGGTTATTATTAAGATTTGAAAGAGGAAAAAATCTGCAGACAAGCAAAAGCTAAAGGAATTCATCACTACTAAAATGGCCTTACAAGAAATGTTAAGGGACTTCTCTAAGCTGAAAAGAAAGGACACTAATTAGTGATATATCACTAACTATTATATTACTAATTATTATTATCATCAGAGAATCTAACTAGACATTTTTCCAAAGAAGACATGCAGATGGACCCAAAACATATGAAAAGATAGTCAACATCACTAAGCATCAGGGAAATGCAAATCAAAAGGGGTATCACCTCACACCTGTCAGATTGGTTATTATCAAAAAGACAAGAAATAACAAGTATTGGTAGGAATGTGGAGGAAAGGAACTCTTTCTTTAAATTTTTTTTTAAAGATTTTATTTATTTATTTGAGAGAGAGGCAGTGAGAGAGAGCATGAGCGAGGAGAAAGTCAGAGGAAGAAGCAGACTCCCCGTGGAGCTGGGAGCCCGATGCGGGACTCGATCCCGGGACTCCAGGATCATGACCTGAGCTGAAGGCAGTCGTCCAACCAACTGAGCCACCCAGGCTTCCTGAGGAAAGGAACTCTTGTGTACTCTTGGTAGGAATGTAAACTAGAATAGCCACTATGGAAAACAGTATGGAGATTTCTCAAAAAACTAAAAATTAATTTGAAAAGATGTATATGATATATATATGTATATATATATGATATATATGTATATATCATATATGTATATATGTATATCTTTTCAAATTATATATATAATTTGAAAAGATATACCTCCATGTTCATAGCATGTTCATAGCAGCATTATTTAGAATAGCCAAGATATGAAAACAACCTAAGCATCCACCAATGGACGAATGGATAAAGAAGATGTGGTATATCTATGAGCAATGGAATACTTCTCAACCATAAAAAGAGAATCGAATCTTGCCATTTGCAACGACTTGACAGAACTTAAGGGTATTTTGCAAAGAGAAATAAGTTAGACAGAGATAGACAGATACTGTATGATTCCACTTATATGTGGAATCTAAAAAACAAAGAAAGCAAAGAAAAACTCATAGAAGCAAAGAACAGAATGGTGGTTTCCAGAGGAGAGAGGGGTGGTGGGGTGGGCATAAAGAGGGAAGGGGGTATAGGGGTACAAACTTCAGTTATAAAATAAATAAGTCATAGGGATGTAATGTAAGTATGGTGACTGTAATCAATAATATTGTATTGCATATTTGAAAGTCGTCAAGAGAATAAATCTTAAGTGTTTTCACTGCAAGAAAAAAAATTGAGACTGAATGGTGACAATGGTAACTTGACTTACTGTGTTGATCGTCTTGTAGAATATACAAATATCAGATCATTGTGTTGTATACCTGAAACTAACATAATCATAAAAGTAATCTTAAAAGTGTAAAGATGAAAAGCTTCAAACTTCACATAAATTTCAAATATGTAAAGCATAAACTAAAAGAAGTACAAGGAGAAAAAGACAATAGGTACAGTTGGAGACTTTCACATACCACTAACCATCATTTTTAGAACAAGTAGACAGAAAATCAGTAAGGGTAGAGAAGATTGAACAACCAACTTGACCTAATTGAAATTCATCAAAATTTCACCCAACAGCTGCCCACGGAATACACACCAAGACATACCATTTTTGGGGCCATAAAACAAACTGCAACAATTTCAAAGTACCTGAAATCACATAAAGTATGTTCTCTGATCACAACAGAGTTTACCTAGAGATGAATAAAAGGGTCTCTGAAAAATTGCAAAATGGATATTCAGCAGCACACCTTCTAAGCCCACATGTTGAAAAAGAAATCACAAAAGAAAATAAATATTTTGAATACAACTCATTGCACACACTAAAATGTCCAGGAGATATAATGGAAATCTCTTATCATGTGCCTACTTACCATTTACTTATCATTAGCTTACTGATCAAATGACTTTATGAATCATCAGCTAAGGGGCTGACTGTTGGAGCTTTTTCTGGTCTGTAGTGACTAAGCGCATGCTAATGAATGTTAGGTCAACAACAATAACTACACTTTTATTTTGCTTTATGCCTTAGTGTCCCCTCCCACCCCCGTGCCAGTGCTTCTATTACTTGCTCAACTGAATTGAATTAATATTTATTGATCACTTATTAAGTGTAAAGTTAATGCTAGGTGCCTATGAGATTGTGAAGTTGGTAAGGCACAGTTTCGGATTTCAAGGAATTGTATTATTGCCATTGTTTACCTAGATCTGCTACCTGGACCTATTAATGCCCAGTTCACCTCTCTCTGCAACTTGTTTAAAATGGTATTTTAGAAAAGGCATGTTCTTCCTTTAATTCTACTAGGTCTTGGATTTGCTCATTATATTTATAAACCTTGAAGGTCTTGGGTTTATGTCATTCCACTCTTAATTTTTTAGGATTCAATATTGATTCTAGGACTCTGTGAAGGGAAACATTAATTAATTTTTGATAGACATATTAAAAATATGTCTTCTAACTTGATTCTGAGTTCTTGCTTCCTAATGTTTCTCTTTCCTTTTATCTCAAGAGAAAAAAAATCACTATGTCCTTTTCCTTATTTGTGGCGAAAATGACTTCAAGTAGCTGGCATTTAAGAAAATCACAGCCACTGGAAAATTAGCACTGAAGGACAATAAGCAAAAAGAACTTTACTGAGCCATTAAATTGCTCTAGTGGTAAACTCTGCCATCTTATAGGTAACAGTTCTTCTTCTAACATATTCATCAACATATATGCTAAAGTTATATCTCAATTTGAGATTCGGTATTAAAGTTCCAGAGAGAAAAGTAAAAATCGCATATAATTAAAATTACTCCTAAAAATTCTTAATGTCAGCATTAATGGTTTAAGACATGAACTACTGAAGTTTAAAATGCCAATGATTTGAGGGGTTTTTTGGTATTTTTCTTGGGCAGTGGAAGCCAAGGCTTTTTGGAGGGTGAGGTCAAGAATAGAAACCAATAAATAATATCTTTTTCTCTCTCTCAGCTAAAAATGTATAATTAATTTTGAGAAGGCTAACTATGAGTATGAATTCCTTGTCTCAAAACCCAAATGGCTTAATATAAGAGTATGTGTTCTGGAAAAAAAATAGCTTAGTTATAATCATACTATTCAGTTATATATCAAAAAATTACATGGTCCAATCATGAATCTAAAATTATTATTCAGGGGTGCCTGGGTGGCTCAGTGGGTTAAAGCCTCTGCTTTCGGCTCAGGTCATGATCCCAGGGTCCTGGGATCGAGCCCCACATCGGGCTCTCTGCTCGGAAGGGAGCCTGCTTCCCCTCCTCTCTCTCTCTGCCTGCCTTTCTGCCTACTGTGATCTCTGTCTGTCAAATAAATAAATAAAATCTTTAAAATTATTATTCAACCTGAAAATATATTGTCTCATTGAGGTTTACTTTTTTGGGTTTGAAACAGATTTTTCTTTAACAGAAGGAAACAGTTAAACATTATCAAATGTTGGCACAAAACCGTATTTTCAACAAAAAGCAGAGCTTTGAATTTATGCCACTCAACTTCAAGGTGATTGGACTTGCCATCCTGGGCTGATGTTCTTTCAGTGAGAGCCCCATGAGAATATACCCAAAGAAGAAACACAGAGGACAGTACTACAAATGATGCTTACTTGTTAACACAGTGATTGATCTGGATGGCTTGGTAACCACATTTCCATTTACCACTACCAGAGTGATTATATAATAAAGGCCATGGTAATTAGCCTTAAAGGTAACAGGAGGAGGCAAAGTGCTGTTGAAGTCCTCAAATTCGAAGAAGTAATTTTTTGATTCCCCAGTTATCTTCACAACATACACAGATGATGGGCTCATGACATCTGAGGCTTCTAAAGACACAACGATGCTATTATCATCTTGAACAGTTACATGGAATGTTGTGGCATTCTGTTTAAGAAAAGAGAAAAACAAAAGGAAATGAAGGTCAAATTGAGATTGTTAGCAATAAAATTATGCTGAGCTTGTTTTTCTAAAACTAATGTTTGTGATAAGCACCACCCAGGTATTTTAGTGTTCAAGGAAAAGCAGAAAGAGAGAGCTTAACCCTCTTATGACTACAGATCTACTCAGGATTTTATTTTTAATTCTTCTCCATTGAAAAGCTGCTCCCATTTCCTGGATTGTGTCATGTAATAAACACAAAATAAACACTGTGGAAATGAGTAAAGAATGAAATGAATGAAAATCATCTTGGCACTCGACTTCTAGAGAAATTCTTGGTTTCAGCTCTGCTGGAGAAACT